>JAECWJ010000388.1:0-27364 GCA_018150375.1 Drosophila sturtevanti
TTTTAAGCTTAAAGTTCATTCGTTGTATGAGCGTGTTCACAAATTAGAAAGTGATACTGCTCTCGCGAAATTGCGTGAACTCAACGAGGAAGAAATTAATTTGCGAATAAAATTTCTTGACAAAATTCGATCTGAGTTCGACGCGGCTTATGACAGTTTAGAGCAGTTAGACACAAGTGAAATCGGCGGCACCCTGCGCGAATCTTTTTGATGAAAGTATAATGACAATTAACGGTGTGCTTCGGTCTCAATTACGTAAAGTCAGCATATGCGGTCAACCATGTTCGACTTTTCGCCCAGAGGAGTTAGCGCCCATCGTTCGGTCTCGTCGACCCGAATTGAAGCTGCCCACGTTTAGCGGTGGATATACTGAGTGGGCAGATTTCTTTTCACTTTTTTCGACAATCATTGATAAGGATCCAAGTATGGCGGACATTGAGAAGATGCAGCACCTGCGGTCATGCCTGAAGGATTCGGCAGTGGATACAATACGTTCACTGGAAATTTGTGACGCGAATTACAAAATCGCTCTAGAGCTGCTACACAATCGTTTTAATAATCAACGTCTTGTTTTTCAGGCACATATTATGGACATTTTAGGGCTCAAGAGAGTAGAGGCTGGCTCTGCTACAAAGTTACGTTTGTTTGTGGACAGAATTAGTGCTCATATGCGTGCATTACACAGTATAGGCAACGCTGAGCAAATTGCAGGAATTATCATTGTGCAATCGTTGCTGCAAAATTGGATTCTACAACGCAAATCAAATGGGAGGAATCACTCAAACCTCGTGAGATACCATCGTGGGAGGATTTCGTAGAATTTCTGGAGAATCGATGTCGAACTTTGGAGAATGTTGATTATGCAATGGCCTCTTACGCGCCTTGTAATCAGGTGGGAAAGAACAACAAATTTAATAATCGCAACCACACATTTTTAGTATCCGATTCAAATTGTTGTGTTTTTTGTGATAGTTCTGGCCACTTGATTTATCGTTGCACCCAGTTCTCCAATTTATCTCCCGCTCTCCGCTATAAGGAGGCAATGAAGCTAGGCTTGTGTATTAATTGTCTAAAAAAAGGGCATCAATATCGAGCGTGTAATTCGGGTTCTCGCTGTGGCATCAAGCATCACACTCTACTGCACAATCCTTCCTCAGCTGTCATCAATAGCTCATTGCCAGCTTCTTTGCCAGCCTCCTCTACTGCTCTTGTTGCTCAAAATCCTAGTCCAGATATGGTGCTTTTGGCGACTGCAATTGTTTTAATTAAAAATCGTTTCGGTGCATTGGTTCCTTGTCGAGCGTTGCTAGATTCAGGATCACAACTACATTTTGTCACATCGCGTTTGGCGCAACAGTTACAGCTCAAACGGATAAAATCTTCAGTTAGCGTATCAGGCATAGGTGTTACCGATTTTCATACGGAAGGATATTCTGCAAATCTTTCTTTTACATTCTCAATTTTCCGATTTTGAAACTCATCTGACTGCGGTAATTGCTCGGAAAATAACTGATGACCATCCAAATTACTCGATCAACGCCAGTAGTTGGGACATTCCAGCTAATATTCGGCTAGCTGATCCAGAATTCTTCAAGCCCCAACGAGTGGACTTGTTAATTGAGCCAGTCTGTTCTTTGATCTTTTCTGCGTGGGACAAATTAAGCTAGTGTCAGGATTGCCCCTGTTGCAGAAGACTCGTTTAGGTTGGGTAGTTACTGGAAACTACCACAAAACTCGCCATACAGCTGCCTTAGCTGTGCCGGCCCTGCCTTTATGTAATGAAAATTCGGATCAGAATTTGGATGAGTTAGTTCGCCGATTTTGGGAAATCGAAAGCTGCCCTGATCAAATAAAGAAATTAACCGATGAGGAGCTCAATTGCGAGGCTCATTTTGTTGACAACGTTTGTCGACTCCCTTCCGGAGCTTATTCTGTTCGGCTTCCTTTGAAGCTTAGCCCAGATTTGTTATCGAATTCATACGACCAAGCTCGACAAAGGTTTTTATCATTAGAGCGCAAATTAGATAAACGACCTCAAATCAAACGCCAGTATTCAGATTTCATAAAGGAATATCTTGACTTAGGCCATATGTCTCTTGTTAAATCGGATGCGCTAAGTCAATGCAAGTATTTCTTGCCTCATCACTGTGTACTAAAGGAAAGTAGTACAACTACAAAATTACGAGTCGTGTTTGATGGTTCTGCTGCGACGAGTTCAGGATATTCGCTAAATGATGTACTGATGGCAGGTCCTACTATTCAAGCAAAGCTGTTTACCACTCTTCTTCGTTTTCGCACATTTCCTATAGCGCTCACAGGTGACATTTGTAAAATGTATCGCTGCGTAAAAGTTGATTGTTCTGACAGTTACCTACAATGCATTTTGTGGAGAGACTCTCCGAAGGAGGAGCTGCGTGTTTACAAGCTGGACACGGTAACGTACGGTACAAAGCCAGCTGCTTTTCTGTCCATACGTTCAATGCATCAGTTAGCATCTGATGAGAAATTAGTATTTCCCATCGGGTCTAAGGTCGTTCTGCGAGATTTCTATGTCGATGATTTAATCACTGGTGGTGCATCTGTATTGGAGGTTCAGGAAATCATGCGTCAAACAGTTTCTCTGCTGTCGAAGGGTCAATTCCAGCTTCGCAAATGGTGCTCAAGCGATGCGTCTGTACTTCAGGGCGTTCCAGATAAGGACAAAGAATCGCTGCTAAAGTTCGACGACGGCAGCAACATTACAAAGACACTTGGCTTAGCATGGGATCCTGCATCGGACTGCTTGTTATTATCTTATTCACCTATTAGCGTACCTCCTAAGCTCACAAAGCGCACTGTTTTGTCGGCAATTGCTCGGTTTTACGATCCTCTCGGCCTGTTGGGACCTGTCATTACAAAAGCAAAGATATTCTTGCAGCAACTTTGGAGAGAAAAGCTCAATTGGGACGAAAGCCTTCCAGCCAGTTTAGCTACAGCGTGGTGTGAGCTTCTTAGCAGTTTTTCCAGCACACAAATGGTAGCCTATCAGAGATTGGCCGCGCTGCCATGCATGTTGGACCTCGAGGACTACTGGCTGCAATCCGTCTCCAGTACTGGCCGATAGGAGGCATGAAAACGTCTCAAGGATCGTCAACAAATGCATTCGATGCTTCCGAGTTAAGCCCCGTCTGCTTGAGCAAGTCATGGCTGACTTGTCAAAAGAGCGAGTAACCGCTTGCTAGAGTGCTTCAGCTTATCAACGGAAAGGATGGCGTACCTCGAGTAGCTGACATTAAAACCGCAAAGGGTCAATCGAGAAGATCTATAGCCAAGCTGTGTCTGCTGCCTCTCAGAGATGATGTTGAAGCCCAGAGTCCTCCAACGGGGGGAGTATGTTCGAGCCAGCAGCAATGAATTTATTTAAGCTTAAGAATTATGTATTTGCATTAGCTTATAAGAGAGCCGTGGGCATACACCAGCACCTGGTATTGCTCTCGCGCTCTTCATTATGTTTCTTATCTCTTTACATCGGCACGAGCGACTTAGCTCTACCGACTTCTAATGCAGGCAGATCGGCGCTGTGGCCTTCTGATGCATTAGTAAAGTTTAGTTCTCTGTATGAAGCAATCGCAACTGCCCGTGGCTGCTGCGTTTCAAATAGTTAAAGTTAAAAGGGTGCCGTGCACTAATAAAATTTATAACGTTTATAAATTGAACTTGACTTTACGTCTAAAAATTGAAAATTTTGAAGAAAGAACAGAAGCATCACTAATATCAGGTTTTAACCATGTCTCTGTAAAATCTAAAATATTAAAATCAAATTCTAAACTATCTATATATAGTCTAGGAAGCTCAGATTTAAGTTCTCTTACATTCTGATATGCCAGACAAAGGGACGAAATTAGTTTTTTGAACCACCAGCAGATGCTGATGGTCCGGCAGAAGCTGAAGTGGCGGGAATAGAAAGCTCAATAAGATCTCGAGTTCTCTTTTTGGCCGTGTACTTTTTAACTAGAATGTGATCGGGCCAAAAACTGTTACAACAAATACAGTCAAACAGTTCGGCCGGGACACTAATCTTAAAAGAAGAGACCTCTCTTGAATATTTAAATTTAAATTTTTCCACCGATTTTTTGTTGTCTTAATAAAAGCTAAGACGTTATCCGACGAATGTTTGGGATCAAGCCTAGAAACAAATATGTGTTTCTTCGGAGGAAAACCTGTTAGAGGTCTATGGAGACTAGACATAGGATCCATCACGGCATTTATAACCGCAGAAGATTCAATCAGAGTGTCCGTATGTAGGCATCTGACAGGATCCCTATTGGCAATATTCCCTATGTTGGATATATGCGCAGACATCTCTTATCATGTTGATGCTCGTCTTCGGAGCTTATAGATTCAGCTCTCTGGAAATCAGGCCCACCGTTTCTTCTAAAATCTAGTGCGGAGTGGCCGGCTGACGTTCAGACGCCAATGGTGTTGCTAGAGCTGCGGCTTAGGGTACTGATGGCGGCCAAGCGACAAGATATTTCAATGGATTGGAAATATAAAAATTCATTCGGAACGCTACAGCGTGTATCACTTTTAAGACCTTAAAAACAAGAACGCTACTAGATCGAAAGGGCCGCTCACAGTTCAGGACATTAGAAATGGAACATTTTTAATCATCAAAATTATACAACAATCGTGCTTCGCTGAGGAGTTTAAGTTACTGCACAGCAATCGAACCCCACAAAAAGGACGAATGTGCTCACTTAACGTGTTTTTGGATAAGTTTGGATTAATTCGTGTTGGCGGACACCTGCTAAACTCAGAATTGGATTATAACGCAAAACATCCCATTTTGTTGTCTAGAGGTTATTCGATTACTAATGCAATCATCAGGAACAGATCACCTGTCAAGTGCTACATCGCAGTCTTCGTTTGCATTTCTACGAAGGCCACTCACTTGGAGTTAGTTCGAGATCTCTCAACCGAATTTTTTTAAGCTGCGCTGAGGCGCAGTCTACGGCCGAAGCCATGCACAATTTGGACGGATAATGCCACCAATTTCGTTGGTGCAAAAAATGAGCTGGCCGAACTCAGGGAGTTATTTCTCGGAGATCCACACATTTCGGCAATCTTCAATCTTTGCGTTTCTCATGGAATCGACTGGAAATTCATTCCGCCCCACTCTCCGCACTTCGGAGGCTTATGGGAAGCAGCTGTTAAGGCTGCCAAATATCATTTTTATCTCATCGCTGGCACCTATAATTTACACTTGATGAAATTCAAACACTAGTATGTGAAATCTCTGCAATGCTTAATTCTCAACAGCTCTTTTCCCTTACAGAAAATCCTGACGACCTGGATGTCTTAACGCCCAACCACTTCTTGCATGGGCAACCTAATTTGGTATTCGAAGAGCCAGATTTGGGTCATCTCCAAACAAATTTATTGAGTCGTTGGCAGAGCTTGACCCAAATGAATCAAATATTCTGGAAAAAGTGGACCACCTAGTATCTCTCTCTGCTTTAAGAAAGAGGTAAATGGCAAGCCGTACTCGCACTGCCAAGAGAGTCTTTAAGACAGCTGTCAGCAAGCTAGCCGTTCTGCCCCTTCTGGACGATCGTATTGAAAGGGTGAATGTTCGAATCAAAACTTTTCTAAGTAGAGGCCTTCTGCCTCTACTAACGTAAAATTAATACTTGGCCTCAGCGCCAAAACAAATGTTTGTTTTCGTTCATCAAAATACATCAATTGTCAAACCCACTGCTTGGCTGCCTGAAAACTGTTTATGTTCTCAGCGGTTGCTTCCAAATACTCTTATATGCAAAGTTCGGCTCAGCGCTCAGAGAACCAATAAATACCCATGTAAAGGGCAGGCAAGAACAAACAATAAATTGACCTGGAACACAATAAAATATTTTCGTTAATTTTATTTGCTCGCCGTGTGATTAATTTCTTTTAAAACATTTTTACTAAAAATTATTCAGCCGTCCAATTGAGGAAAAGCGAAGATCTCCACATGAATATTTGAACAATTTTTTCATGTATGTTTTATTTGTAAAATTCAAATTAATTAATAATAAAAAAACAACCGTTGTTTTATCATCAAAACTTTTAAAAAATTCTATGACTATATCACGTTTTTAGATGTTTCAATTAGATTTTCTAATTTTTGTAATGAATTTTTACGTTAATTTTCAATATTTGCTGTTGATGGCTGATTTTCAAAACAACAATCATCAACCTTAGCATTTATTTTAAAAATCCCTTCGTGATCGCATATGTCTCAGCGATGCAAAGAGGCCGCATGTTGAAAAGTCCTCATTTTGTCTAAAGCGTGAAATTTTGACTGTATTGGCATATTTAAACGTTTTGTAATCCTTGTTTTTGAATTCCTGTGCTTCTACCGATAGCTCTCCAATCCAGTGTACCGTTATGGTAAGGTTTTTTCCTGAAGATACAATTCCGACAACAGTTGAGTGGTTGTGCACGCATATTCCAGCAATTTGACACCATTTATTTTCTCCATGTAATTTATAATGTTAAAGATAACAGCCAACTTTTAAATGACCTCATGGTTGAAACCTGCAACTGATGGTGCCCTTTTATCATTTTCAAAAAATTTCCACCATTCTCCTTTAAGACTTTTCCATCAATCATTGTCATGAAAAAAACCCAACTTAACCGTAAATGCTTTTCCACTCTTACATTGCATGAAAAACAGTAGGTTTCAGTTAGCTAATTTGACTTTTTATGTCGCAAACATTTGATTTGCTTAATTCCGTGGACTCTTTCGTATATTTGAAATAAAATAGTTTGCAATATTGAATAAATGACGGTCGAAGATTTCTCCAATGTTCGGAATTTTCACTTTTAGGCTTAAACGAACTATAGAAGCCGCGAATATATTTCCATCAGTAATAGTTTCGTCATCTTTTTATAATTTACTTGTATGCGCTTTGTGTAGACGCTCCATTATATCCCCACTTGTTGAGTAATGTCAGATTTCCAGGAAGAAGCTCCACCTCTCCAACAGACGTACTTTCAAAAAGACTCCTCGTAGAGTAATGCATTCCATCTTGGATATTCTGCAGACGTCTCTGCAAACAAAAAGTATCGATTTCGATTCTATTTAGTAAAACTGAGTTTTACGTCATTGTTATATTCCACCAATCTTCAAAAAGTACCAATACTTAGTACCAAAGTACCAATATTATTTTCATAAAAATTGCCCTGTACACGTATTTACAATAAATGTCTCAATTTTGGGTACCTCTAGCACCCATAATTGTTAAGCGAAAAAAGGACTTGAGTCTAACTTTAACTCCAACAAACTCGGTTTTCTGAAATTCAGGAGAATGAATAATGTCAGAGGGTAAGGTAGAGTCAACTGCTATCAAAACTCCTCCACCTACGCGATTGGTCCGATCACGTCTAAAAATTGAAAATTTTGAAGAAAGAACAGATGCATCGCTAATGTCAGGTTTTAACCATGTCTCTGTAAAAGCTAAAATATTAAAATCAAATTCTAAACTATCTACATATAGTCTAGGAAGCTCAGATTTAAGTCCTCTTACATTCTGATAGGCCAGACAAAGGGACGAAATTAGTTTTTTGAACCACCAGCAGATGCTGATGGTCCGGCAGAAGCTGAAGTGGCGGGAATAGAAAGCCCAACAAGATCTCGAGTTCTCTTTTTGGCCGTGTACTTTTTAACTAGAATGTGATCGGGCCAAAAACTGTTACAACAAATACAGTCAAACAGTTCGAACGGGACACTAATCTTAAAAGAAGAGACCTCTCTTGAATATTTAAATTTAAATTTTTCCACCGATCTTTTGTTGTCTTAATAAAAGCTAAGACGTCATCCGACGAATGTTTGGGATCAAGCCTAGAAACAAATATGTGTTTCTTCGGAGGAAAACCTGTTAGAGGTCTATGTAGACTAGACATAGGATCCACCACGGCATTTATAACCGCAGAAGATTCAATCAGAGTGTCCGTATGTAGGACTCTGACAGGATCCCTATTGGCAATATTCCCTATGTTGGATATATGCGCAGACATCTCTTATCATGTTGATGCTCGTCTTCGGAGCTTATAGATTCAGCTCTCTGGAAATCAGACCCACCGTTTCTTCTAAAATCTAGTGCAGAGTGGCCGGCTGACGTTCAGACGCCAATGGTGTTGCTAGAGCTGCGGCTTAGGGTACTGATCGCGGCCAAGCGACAAGATATTTCAATGGATTGGAAATATAAAAATTCATTCGGAACGCTACAGCGTGTATCACTTTTACGACCTTAAAAACAAGAACGCTACAAGATCGAAAGGGCCGCTCACAATTCAGGACATTAGAAATGGAACATTTTTAATCATCAAAATTATACAACAATCGTGCTTCGCTGAGGAGTTTAAGTTACTGCACAGCAATCGAACCCCACAAAAAGGACGAATGTGCTCACTTAACGTGTTTTTGGATAACTTTGGATTAACTCAGAATTGGATTATAACGCAAAACATCCCATTTTGTTGTCTAGAGGTTATTCGATTACTAATGCAATCATTATTTTCTATCATGAAAAGTTTTTGCATGCTGGAGCTCAAGGACTGCTTCCACTGCTCAGGCGGAAATTTTGGCCAATTGGAGGCCGCAAATACGTAGGAGCAGTCATTCGTAAATGCATTCGATGTTTTCGTCTAAAACCAGTACTAATGCAGCATATGATGGGCAGTCTACTTGCTGATCGTGTACGCGGAAATCCAGCATTTCAGACAACAGGAATTGATTTTTGTGGACCCTTTTTCTATAAAGCAGAAACCAGGAACAGATCTGGAAAAGTGGACCACCTAGTATCTCTCTCTGCTTTAAGAAAGAGGTAAATGGCAAACCTCAATGCCTAGTCTGAAACCTGGCTCGGTGCTGATCATCAAGGACGAAAACCTGCCTCCTCATAGGTGGCCTCTTGTCCGAGTTAAAACCGTCATACCGGGAGCCGATGGGGTCAGCAAAGTAGCCGTACTCGCACTGCCAAGAGAGTCTTTAAGACAGCTGTCAGCAAGCTAGCCGTTCTGCCCCTTCTAGACGATCGTATTGAAAGGGTGAATGTTCGGATCAGAACTTTTCTAAGTAGAGGCCTTCTGCCTCTACTAACGTAAAATTAATACTTGGCCTCAGCGCCAAAACAAATGTTTGTTTTCGTTCATCAAAATACATCAATTGTCAAACCCACTGCTTGGCTGGCCCAAAACTGTTTATGTTTTCAGCGGTTGCTGCCAACTACTCTTATATGCAAAGTTCGGCTCAGCGCTCAGAGAACCAATAAATACCCATGTAAAGGGCAGGCAAGAACAAACAACACACTAAATTGACCTGGAACACAATAAAATATTTTCGTTAATTTTATTTGCTCGCCGTGTGATTAATTTCTTTTAAAACATTTTTACTAAAAATTATTCAGCCGTCCAATTGGGGAAAAGCGAAGATCTCCACAGGAATATTTGAACAATTTTTTCATGTATGTTTTATTTGTAAAATTCAAATTAATTAATAATAAAAAAACAACCGTTGTTTTATCATCAAAACTTTTAAAAAATTCTATGACTATATCACGTTTTTAGATGTTTCAATTAGATTTTCTAATTTTTGTAATGAATTTTTACGTTAATTTTCAATATTTGCTGTTGATGGCTGATTTTCAAAACAACAATCATCAACCTTAGCATTTATTTTAAAAATCCTTTCGTGATCGCATATGTCTCAGCGATGCAAAGAGACCGCATTTTGTCTAAAGCGTGAAATTTTGACTGTATTGGCATATTTAAACGTTTTGTAATCCTTGTTTTTGAATTCCTGTGCTTCTACCGATAGCTCTCCAATCCAGTGTACCGTTATGGTAAGGTTTTTTCCTGAAGATGCAATTCCGACAACAGTTGAGTGGTTGTGCACGGTTATTCCAGCAATTTGACACCATTTATTTTCTCCTTGTAATTTATAATGTTAAAGATAACAGCCAACTTTTAAATGACCTCATGGTTGAAACCTGCAACTGATGGTGCCCTTTTATCATTTTCAAAAAATTTCCACCATTCTCCTTTAAGACTTTTCCATCAATCATTGTCATGAAAAAAACCCAACTTAACCGTAAATGCTTTTCCACTCTTACATTGCATGAAAAATAGTAGGTTTCAGTTAGCTAATTTGACTTTTTATGTCGCAAACATTTGATTTGCTTAATTCCGTGGAATATTGCAATATTGAATAAATGACGGTCGAAGATTTCTCCAATGTTCGGAATTTTCACTTTTAGGCTTAAACGAACTATAGAAGCCGCGAATATATTTCCATCAGTAATGGTTTCGTCATCTTTTTATAATTTACTTGTATGCGCTTTGTGCAGACGCTCCATTATATCCCCACTTGTTGGGTTGGGGAGCCAGAAGTAATGTCAGAATTTCCGATTCGATTTAGAAGCTCCACCTCTCCAACTAGACAAAGTACCTTACTTACTTACGTATTTACAATAAATGTCTCAATTTTGGGTACCTCTAGCACCCATAATTGTTAAGCGAAAAAAGGACTTGAGTCTAACTTTAACTCCAACAAACTCGATTTCCTGAAATTCAGGAGAGTGAATAATGTCAGAGGGTAAGGTAGAGTCAACTGCTATCAAAACTCCTCCACCTTCGCGATTGGTCCGATCACGTCTAAAAATTGAAAATTTTGAAGAAAGAACAGATGCATCGCTAATGTCAGGTTTTAACCATGTCTCTGTAAAAGCTAAAATATTAAAATCAAATTCTAAACTATCTACATATAGTCTAGGAAGCTCAGATTTAAGTCCTCTTACATTCTGATAGGCCAGACAAAGGGACGAAATTAGTTTTTTGAACCACCAGCAGATGCTGATGGTCCGGCAGAAGCTGAAGTGGCGGGAATAGAAAGCCCAACAAGATCTCGAGTTCTCTTTTTGGCCGTGTACTTTTTAACTAGAATGTGATCGGGCCAAAAACTGTTACAACAAATACAGTCAAACAGTTCGAACGGGACACTAATCTTAAAAGGAGAGACCTCTCTTGAATATTTAAATTTAAATTTTTCCACCGATCTTTTGTTGTCTTAATAAAAGCTAAGACGTCATCCGACGAATGTTTGGGATCAAGCCTAAAAACAAATATGTGTTTCTTCGGAGGAAAACCTGTTAGAGGTCTATGGAGACTAGACATAGGATCCACCACGGCATTTATAACCGCAGAAGATTCAATCAGAGTGTCCGTATGTAGGCCTCTGACAGGATCCCTATTGGCAATATTCCCTATGTTGGATATATGCGCAGACATCTCTTATCATGTTGATGCTCGTCTTCGGAGCTTATAGATTCAGCTCTCTGGAAATCAGACCCACCGTTTCTTCTAAAATCTAGTGCAGAGTGGCCGGCTGACGTTCAGACGCCAATGGTGTTGCTAGAGCTGCGGCTTAGGGTACTGATCGCGGCCAAGCGACAAGATATTTCAATGGATTGGAAATATAAAAATTCATTCGGAACGCTACAGCGTGTATCACTTTTACGACCTTAAAAACAAGAACGCTACAAGATCGAAAGGGCCGCTCACAATTCAGGACATTAGAAATGGAACATTTTTAATCATCAAAATTATACAACAATCGTGCTTCGCTGAGGAGTTTAAGTTACTGCACAGCAATCGAACCCCACAAAAAGGACGAATGTGCTCACTTAACGTGTTTTTGGATAACTTTGGATTAACTCAGAATTGGATTATAACGCAAAACATCCCATTTTGTTGTCTAGAGGTTATTCGATTACTAATGCAATCATTATTTTCTATCATGAAAAGTTTTTGCATGCTGGAGCTCAAGGACTGCTTCCACTGCTCAGGCGGAAATTTTGGCCAATTGGAGGCCGCAAATACGTAGGAGCAGTCATTCGTAAATGCATTCGATGTTTTCGTCTAAAACCAGTACTAATGCAGCATATGATGGACAGTCTACTTGCTGATCGTGTACGCGGAAATCCAGCATTTCAGACAACAGGAATTGATTTTTGTGGACCCTTTTTCTATAAAGCAGAAACCAGGAACAGACCTTTCACCTTTTCCAATCTGGAAAAGTGGACCACCTAGTATCTCTTCTGCTTTAAGAAAGAGGTAAATGGCAAACCTCAATGCCTAGTCTGAAACCTGGCTCGGTGCTGATCATCAAGGACGAAAACCTGCCTCCTCATAGGTGGCCTCTTGTCCGAGTTAAAACCGTCATACCGGGGAGCCGATGGGGTCAGCAAAGTAGCCGTACTCGCACTGCCAAGAGAGTCTTTAAGACAGCTGTCAGCAAGCTAGCCGTTCTGCCCCTTCTAGACGATCGTATTGAAAGGGTGAATGTTCGGATCAGAACTTTTCTAAGTAGAGGCCTTCTGCCTCTACTAACGTAAAATTAATACTTGGCCTCAGCGCCAAAACAAATGTTTGTTTTCGTTCATCAAAATACATCAATTGTCAAACCCACTGCTTGGCTGGCCCAAAACTGTTTATGTTTTCAGCGGTTGCTGTCAAGTACTCTTATATGCAAAGTTCGGCTCAGCGCTCAGAGAACCAATAAATACCCATGTAAAGGGCAGGCAAGAACACACAACACACTAAATTGACCTGGAACACCAAAAAATATTTTCGTTAATTTTATTTGCTCGCCGTGTGATTAATTTCTTTTAAAACATTTTTACTAAAAATTATTCAGACGTCCAATTGGGGAAAAACGAATATCTCCTCAGGAATATTTGAACAATTTTTTCATGTATGTTTTATTTGTAAAATTCAAATTAATTAATAATAAAAAACAACCGTTGTTTTATCATCAAAACTTTTAAAAAATTCTATGACTATATCGCGTTTTTAGATGTTTCAATTAGATTTTCTAATTTTTGTAATGAATTTTTACGTTAATTTTCAATATTTGCTGTTGATGGCTGATTTTCAAAACATCAATCATCAATCTTAGAAACCTTAAAAATCTTTTCGTGATCGCATATGTCTCAGCGATGCAAAGAGGCCGTATGTTAAAAAGGTCCTCATTTTGTCTAAACCGTGAAATTTTGAATGTATTAGCATATTTAAACGTTTTATAATCCTTCTTTTTGAATTCCTGTGCTTCTACCGATAGCTCTGCAATCCAGGGTACCGTTATGGTAAGGTTTTTTCCTGAAGATACAATTCCGACAACAGTTGAGTGGTTGTGCACGCATATTCCGGCAATTTGACACCATTTATTTTCTCCTTGCAATTTATAATGTTAAAGATAACAGCCAACTTTTAAATGATCTATTAACAACTGATGTGCCTTTATATTTTCAAAAATAATTTCCTTTAATTCATCAATCATTGTCATGAAAAAACCCAACTTAACCGTAAATGCTTTTCCACTCTTACATTGCATGAAAAACAGTAGGTTTCAGTAAGCTAATTTGACTTTTTATGTCGCAAACATTTGATTTGCTTAATTCCGTGGACTCTTTCGTATATTTGAAATAAAATAGTTTGCAATATTGAATAAATGACGGTCGAAGATTTCTCCAATGTTCGGAATTTTCACTTTTAGGCTTAAACGAACTATAGAAGCCGCGAATATATTTCCATCAGTAATAGTTTCGTCATCTTTTTATAATTTACTTGTATGCGCTTTGTGCAGACGCTCCATTATATCCCCACTTGTTCAGTAATGTCAGATTTCCCGGAAGAAGCTCCACCTCTCCAACAGACGTACTTTCAAAAAGACTCCTCGTAGAGTAATGCATTCAATCTTGGATCTTCTGCAGATGTCTGTGCAAACAAAAAGTATCGATTTCGATTCTATTTAGGGCAATGGCATAATCCAAAAAGGGATCACTCTGCAAATAAACTGAGTTTTACGTTAGGTAAATATACATATATTTACCTGTCCTATCAGAGTTTTTCCCAGCAGGTAAAGAGAAATCTAATATTTCGTAAAGGGATATATATAGTCAGGAAGTAGTTTTAATACTACATTACGCGTTGGAATCAATCAACAACACCCATGCTGATGCGATCTTCTTCTTCCTTATGACTGCCGTGCGATTTTAACGAGAGGTTTCTCCAGTTTTATGGAAGCCGTTTGTTTCCCCGCACTACTCCGCACCCTTCGAATATCAAATATTTCACCTATCCAGCTAATGTGTTTCCGTGTTGCCACTAGTTGATCATTGTTAGTTATATTCCACCAATCTTCAAAAAGTACCAATTCTTAGTACCAAAGTACCATTATTATTTTCATAAAAATTGCCCTGAACACGTATTTACAATAAATGTCTCAATTTTGGGTACCTCTAGCACCCATAATTGTTAAGCGAAAAAAGGACTTGAGTCTAACCTTAACTCCAACAACCTCGATTTCCTGAAATTCAGGAGAATGAATAATGTCAGAGGGTAAGGTAGAGTCAACTGCTATCAAAACTCCTCCACCTATGCGATTGGTCCGATCACGCCTAAAAATTGAAATTTTTGAAGAAAGAACAGATGCATCGCTAATGTCAGGTTTTAACCATGTCTCTGTAAAAGCTAAAATATTAAAATCTACATATAGTCTAGGAAGCTCAGATTTAAGTCCTCTTACATTCTGATAGGCCAGATAAAGGGACGAAATTTGTTTTTTGAACCACCAACAGATGCTAATGGTCCGGCAGAAGCTGAAGTGGCGGGAATAGAAAGCCTAACAAGATCTCGAGTTCTCTTTTTGGCCGTGTACTTTTTAACTATAATGTGATCGGGCCAAAAACTGTTACAACAAATACAGTCAGACAGTTCGAACGGGACACTAAACTTAAAAGAAGAGACCTCTCTTGAATATTTAAATTTAAATTTTTCCACCAATATTTTGTTAGCTTGAACTTTTGTTTTAATGAAAGCTAAGACGTCATCCGACGAATGTTTGGGATCAAGTCTAGAAATAAATATGTGTTTCTTCGGAGGAACACCTGTTAGTGGTCTACGGAGACCAGACATAGGATCCACCACGGCATTTATAACCGCAGAAGATTCAATCAGAGTGTCCGTATGTAGGCCTCTGACAGGATCCCTATTGGCAATATTCCCTGTGTTGGATATATGCCCAGACATCTCTTATCATGTTGATGCTCGTCTTCGGAGCTTATAGATTCAGCTCTCTGGAAATCAGGCCCACCGTTTCTTCTAAAATCTAGTACGGAGTGGCCGGCTGACGTTCAGACGCCAATGGTGTTGCCAGAGCTGCGGCTTAGGGTACTGATGGTGGCCAAGCGACAAGATATTTCAATGGATTGTATCACTTTTACGACCTTAAAAACAAGAACGCTACAAGATCGAAAGGGCCGCTCACAATTCAGGACATTAGAAATGGAATATTTTTAATCATCAAAATTATACAACAATCGTGCTTCGCTGAGGAGTTTAAGTTACTGCACAGCAATCGAACCCCACAAAAAGGACGAATGTGCTCACTTAACGTGTTTTTGGATAACTTTGGATTAACTCAGAATTGGATTATAACGCAAAACATCCCATTTTGTTGTCTAGAGGTTATTCGATTACTAATGCAATCATCATTTTCTATCATGAAAAGATTTTGCATGCTGGAGCTCAAGGATTGCTTCCACTGCTCAGGCAGAAATTTTGGCCAATTGGAGGCCGCAAATACGTAGGAGCAGTCATTCGTAAATGCATTCGATGTTTTCGTCTAAAACCAGTACTAATGCAGCCAATGATGGGCAGTCTACCTGCTGATCGTGTACGCGCAAATCCAGCATTTCAGACAACAGGAATTGATTTTTGTGGACCCTTTTTCTATAAAGGAGAAAACAGGAACAGATCACCTCTCAAGTGCTACATCGCAGTCTTTGTCTGCATTTCTACGAAGGCCACTCACTTGGAGTTAGTTCGAGATCTCTCAACCGAATTTTTTTAAGCTGCGCTGAGGCGCAGTCTACGGCCGAAGCCATGCACAATTTGGACGGATAATGCCACCAATTTCGTTGGTGCAAAAAATGAGCTGGCCGAACTCAGGGAGTTATTTCTCGGAGATCCACACATTTCGGCAATCTTCAATCTTTGCGTTTCTCATGGAATCGACTGGAAATTCATTCCGCCCCACTCTCCGCACTTCGGAGGCTTATGGGAAGCAGCCGTTAAGGCCGCCAAATATCATTTTCATCTTATTGCTGGCACCTATAATTTACACTTGATGAAATTCAAACACTAGTATGTGAAATCTCTGCAATGCTTAATTCTCGACAGCTCTTTTCCCTTACAGAAAATCCTGACGACCTGGATGTCTTAACGCCCAGCCACTTCTTGCATGGGCAACCTAATTTGGTATTCGAAGAGCCAGATTTGGGTCATCACCAAACAAATTTATTGAGTCGTTGGCAGCGCTTGACCCAAATGAATCAAATATTCTGGAAAAAGTGTACCACCTAGTATCTCTCTCTGCTTTAATAAAGAGGTAAACGGCAAACCTCAATGCCTAGTCTGAAACCTGGCTCGGTGCTGATCATCAAGGACGAAAACCTGCCTCCTCATAGGTGGCCTCTTGCCCGAGTTAAAACAGCAAAGTAGCCGTACTCGCACTGCCAAGAGAGTCTTTAAGACAGCTGTCAGCAAGCTAGCCGTTCTGCCCCTTCTGGACGATCGTATTGAAAGGGTGAATGTTCGGATCAGAACTTTTCTAAGTAGAGGCCTTCTACCTCTACTAACGTAAAATTAATACTTGGCCTCAGCGCCAAAACAAATGTTTGTTTTCGTTCATCAAAATACATCAATTGTCAAACCCACTGCTTGGCTGGCCCAAAACTGTTTATGTTTTCAGCGGTTGCTGTCAAGTACTCTTATTTGCAAAGTTCGGCTCAGCGCTCAGAGAACCAATAAATACCCATGTAAAGGGCAGGCAAGAACACACAACACACTAAATTGACCTGGAACACCAAAAAATATTTTCGTTAATTTTATTTGCTCGCCGTGTGATTAATTTCTTTTAAAACATTTTTACTAAAAATTATTCAGCCGTCCGTCCAATTGGGGAAAAACGAATATCTCCTCAGGAATATTTGAACAATTTTTTCATGCATGTTTTATTTGTAAAATTCAAATTAATTAATAATAAAAATACAAAGAACAACCGTGCCGATGTTTGTATCCATCAATTAACTTTGAAAAATTTCTATGACTATATCCGTTTTAAGATATTTAAATTCAATTAGATTTTACTAATTTTTGTCAATGAATTTATTATCCGTTAATTTTCAATACTTGCTGATATGATGTAGCTGTATATTTCAAAACATCTAATCATCAAATCTTAGTTTAACTCATAAAAACATCTTTTCGTGATGCGGGTATGTATTATTGATTTCAATGAGGCTTTATGTTAAAAAGGTCCTCATTTTGTCTAAATCTGAATCAAATTTGCTGAATGTATTAGCATATTTAAACGTTTTAGAATCCTCATCTTTTTGCCAAATTCCTGTGCTTCTACCGATAGCTCTGCAATC
Source organism: Drosophila sturtevanti (assembly GCA_018150375.1). Lineage (NCBI taxonomy): Eukaryota > Metazoa > Arthropoda > Insecta > Diptera > Drosophilidae > Drosophila > Drosophila sturtevanti. Next base: position 17,514 of record JAECWJ010000388.1, read on the forward strand.
CAGGGTACCGTTATGGTAAGGTTTTTTCCTGAAGATACAATTCCGACAACAGTTGAGTGGTTGTGCACGCATATTCCAGCAATTTGACACCATTTATTTTCTCCTTGTAATTTATAATGTTAAAGATAACAGCCAACTTTTAAATGATCTCATGGTTGAAACCTGCAATTGATGATTTTGTCATTTTGAAAAAACCCAACTTAACCGTAAATGCTTTTCCACTCTTACATTGCATGAAAAACAGTAGGTTTCAGTAAGCTAATTTGACTTTTTATGTCGCAAACATTTGATTTGCTTAATTCCGTGGACTCTTTCGTATATTTGAAATAAAATAGTTTGCAATATTGAATAAATGACGGTCGAAGATTTCTCCAATGTTCGGAACTTTCACTTTTTTGGCTTAAACGAACTATAGAAGCCGCGAATATATTTCCATCAGTAATAGTTTCGTCATCTTTTTATAATTTACTTGTATGCGCTTTGTGCAGACGCTCCATTATATCCCCACTTGTTCAGTAATGTCAGATTTCCCGGAAGAAGCTCCACCTCTCCAACAGACGTACTTTCAAAAAGACTCCTCCTAGAGTAATGCATTCAATCTTGGATATTCTGCTAGGGCAATGGGATAATCCAAAAAGGGATCACTCTGCAAATAAACTGAGTTTTACGTTAGGTAAATATACATATATTTACCTGTTCTATCAGAGTTTTTCCCAGCAAGTAAAGAGAAATCTAATATTTCGTAAAGGGATATATATAGTCAGGAAGTAGTTTTAATACTACATTACGCGTTGGAATCAATCAACAACACCCATGCTGATGCGATCTTCTTCTTCCTTATGACTGCCGTGCGATTTTAACGTGAGGTTTCCTCAGTTTTATGGAAGCCGTTTGTTTCCCCGCACTACTCCGCACCTTTCGAATATCGAATATTTCACCTATCCAGCTAATGTGTTTCCGTGTTGCCACTAGTTGATCATTGTTAGTTATATTCCACCAATCTTCAAAAAGTACCAATACTTAGTACCAAAGTACCAATATTATTTTCAAAAAAATTGCCCTGTACACGTATTTACAATAAATGTTTCAATTTTGGGTACCTCTAGCACCCATAATTGTTAAGCGAAAAAAGAACTTGAGTCTAACCTTAACTCCAACAAACTCGATTTCCTGAAATTCAGGAGAATGAATAATGTCAGAGGGTAAGGTAGAGTCAACTGCTATCAAAACTCCTCCACCTATGCGATTGGTCCGATCACGCCTAAAAATTGAAATTTTTGAAGAAAGAATAGATGCATCGCTAATATCAGGTTTTAACCATGTCTCTGTAAAAGCTAAAATATTAAAATCAAATTGTAAACTATCTACATATAGTCTAGGAAGCTCAGATTTAAGTCCTCTTACATTCTGATAGGCCAGATAAAGGGACGAAATTTGTTTTTTGAACCACCAACAGATGCTAATGGTCCGGCAGAAGCTGAAGTGGCGGGAATAGAAAGCCTTACAGGAATTCGAGATCTCTTTTTGGCCGTGTACTTTTTAACTATAATGTGATCGGGCCAAAAACTGTTACAACAAATACAGTCAAACAGTTCGAACGGGACACTAATCTTAAAAGAAGAGACCTCTCTTGAATATTTAAATTTAAATTTTTCCACCAATATTTTGTTTGAACTTTTGTTTTAATGAAAGCTAAGACGTCATCCGACGAATGTTTGGGATCAAGTCTAGAAATAAATATGTGTTTCTTCGGAGGAACACCTGTTAGAGGTCTACGGAGACCAGACATAGGATCCACCACGGCATTTATAACCGCAGAAGATTCAATCAGAGTGTCCGTATGTAGGCCTCTGACAGGATCCCTATTGGCAATATTCCCTGTGTTGGATATATGCCCAGGCATCTCTTATCATGTTGATGCTCGTCTTCGGAGCTTATAGATTCAGCTCTCTGGAAATCAGGCCCACCGTTTCTTCTAAAATCTAGTACGGAGTGGCCGGCTGACGTTCAGACGCCAATGGTGTTGCCAGAGCTGCGGCTTAGGGTACTGATGGTGGCCAAGCGACAAGATATTTCAATGGATTGTATCACTTTTACGACCTTAAAAACAAGAACGCTACAAGATCGAAAGGGCCGCTCACAATTCAGGACATTAGAAATGAAATATTTTTAATCATCAAAATTATACAACAATCGTGCTTCGCTGAGGAGTTTAAGTTACTGCACAGCAATCGAACCCCACAAAAAGGACGAATGTGCTCACTTAACGTGTTTTTGGATAACTTTGGATTAACTCAGAATTGGATTATAACGCAAAACATCCCATTTTGTTGTCTAGAGGTTATTCGATTACTAATGCAATCATCATTTTCTATCATGAAAAGTTTTTGCATGCCGGAGCTCAAGGACTGCTTCCACTGCTCAGGCAGAAATTTTGGCCAATTGGAGGCCGCAAATACGTAGGAGCAGTCATTCGTAAATGCATTCGATGTTTTCGTCTAAAACCAGTACTAATGCAGCCAATGATGGGGAGTCTACCTGCTGATTTTTGTGGACCCTTTTTCTATAAAGCAGAAACCAGGAACAGATCACCTGTCAAGTGCTACATCGCAGTCTTTGTCTGCATTTCTACGAAGGCCACTCACTTGGAGTTAGTTCGAGATCTCTCAACCGAATTTTTTTAAGCTGCGCTGAGGCGCAGTCTACGGCCGAAGCCATGCACAATTTGGACGGATAATGCCACCAATTTCGTTGGTGCAAAAAATGAGCTGGCCGAACTCAGGGAGTTATTTCTCGGAGATCCACACATTTCGGCAATCTTCAATCTTTGCGTTTCTCATGGAATCGACTGGAAATTCATTCCGCCCCACTCTCCGCACTTCGGAGGCTTATGGGAAGCAGCCGTTAAGGCCGCCAAATATCATTTTCATCTTATTGCTGGCACCTATAATTTACACTTGATGAAATTCAAACACTAGTATGTGAAATCTCTGCAATGCTTAATTCTCGACAGCTCTTTTCCCTTACAGAAAATCCTGACGACCTGGATGTCTTAACGCCCAACCACTTCTTGCATGGGCAACCTAATTTGGTATTCGAAGAGCCAGATTTGGGTCATCTCCAAACAAATTTATTGAGTCGTTGGCAGCGCTTGACCAAAATGAATCAAATATTCTGGAAAAAGTGGACCACCTAGTATCTCTCTCTGCTTTAATAAAGAGGTAAACGGCAAACCTCAATGCCTAGTCTGAAACCTGGCTCGGTGCTGATCATCAAGGACGAAAACCTGCCTCCTCATAGGTGGCCTCTTGCCCGAGTTAAAACCGTCATACCGGGAGCCGATGGGGTCAGCAAAGTAGCCGTACTCGCACTGCCAAGAGAGCCTTTAAGACAGCTGTCAGCAAGCTAGCCGTTCTGCCCCTTCTGGACGATCGTATTGAAAGGGTGAATGTTCGGATCAGAACTTTTCTAAGTAGAGGCCTTCTGCCTCTACTAACGTAAAATTAATACTTGGCCTCAGCGCCAAAACAAATGTTTGTTTTCGTTCATCAAAATACATCAATTGTCAAACCCACTGCTTGGCTGGCCCAAAACTGTTTATGTTTTCAGCGGTTGCTGTCAAGTACTCTTATTTGCAAAGTTCGGCTCAGCGCTCAGAGAACCAATAAATACCCATGTAAAGGGCAGGCAAGAACACACAACACACTAAATTGACCTGGAACACCAAAAAATATTTTCGTTAATTTTATTTGCTCGCCGTGTGATTAATTTCTTTTAAAACATTTTTACTAAAAATTATTCAGCCGTCCGTCCAATTGGGGAAAAACGAATATCTCCTCAGGAATATTTTAACAATTTTTTCATGCATGTTTTATTTGTAAAATTCAAATTAATTAATAATAAAAAAACAACCGTTGTTTTATCATCAAAACTTTTAAAAAATTCTATGACTATATCACGTTTTTAGATGTTTCAATTAGATTTTCTAATTTTTGTAATGAATTTTTACGTTAATTTTCAATATTTGCTGTTGATGGCTGATTTTCAAAACAACAATCATCAACCTTAGCATTTATTTTAAAAATCCTTTCGTGATCGCATATGTCTCAGCGATGCAAAGAGGCCGCATGTTAAAAAAGTCCTCATTTTGTCTAAAGCGTGAAATTTTGACTGTATTGGCATATTTAAACGTTTTGTAATCCTTGTTTTTGAATTCCTGTGCTTCTACCGATAGCTCTCCAATCCAGTGTACCGTTATGGTAAGGTTTCTTCCTGAAGATACAATTCCGACAACAGTTGAGTGGTTGTGCACGCATATTCCAGCAATTTGACACCATTTATTTTCTCCTTGTAATTTATAATGTTAAAGATAACAGCCAACTTTTAAATGACCTCATGGTTGAAACCTGCAACTGATGGTGCCCTTTTATCATTTTCAAAAAATTTCCACCATTCTCCTTTAAGACTTTTCCATCAATCATTGCATGAAAAACAGTAGGTTTCAGTAAACTAATTTGACTTTTTATGTCGCAAACATTTGATTTGCTTAATTCCGTGGACTCTTTCGTATATTTGAAATAAAATAGTTTGCAATATTGAATAAATGACGGTCGAAGATTTCTCCAATGTTCGGAACTTTCACTTTTTTGGCTTAAACGAACTATAGAAGCCGTGAATATATTTCCATCAGTAATAGTTTCGTCATCTTTTTATAATTTACTTGTATGCGCTTTGTGCAGACGCTCCATTATATACCCACTTGTTGAGTAAAGTCAGATTTTCCGGAAGAAGCTCCACCTCTCCAACAGACGTACTTTCAAAAATACTCCTCGTAGAGTAATGCATTAAATCTTGGATCTTCTGCAGATGTCTCTGCAAACAAAAAGTATCGATTTCGATTCTATTTAGGGCAATGGGATAATCCAAAAAGGGATCACTCTGCAAATAAACTGAGTTTTACGTTAGGTAAATATACATATATTTACCTGTCCTATCAGAGTTTTTCCCCAGCAGGTAAAGAGAAATCTAATATTTCGTAAAGGGATATATATAGTCAGGAAGTAGTTTTAATACTACATTACGCGTTGGAATCAATCAACAACACCCATGCTGATGCGATCTTCTTCTTCCTTATGACTGCCGTGCGATTTTAACGAGAGGTTTCCTCAGTTTTATGGAAGCCGTTTGTTTCCCCGCACTACTCCGCACCTTTCGAATATCGAATATTTCACCTATCCAGCTAATGTGTTTCCGTGTTGCCACTGGTTGATCATTGTTAGTTATATTCCACCAATCTTCAAAAAGTACAAAACTTAATACCAAAGTACCAATATTATTTTCATAAAAATTGCCCTGTACATGTATTTACAATAAATGTCTCAATTTTGGGTACCTCTAGCACCGATAATTGTTAAGCGAAAAAAGGACTTGAGTCTAACTTTAACTCCAACAAACTCGATTTCCTGAAATTCAGGAGAATGAATAATGTCAGAGGGTAAGGTAGAGTCAACTGCTATCTAAGTAGAGGCCTTCTGCCTCTACTAACGTAAAATTAATACTTGGCCTCAGCGCCAAAACAAATGTTTGTTTTCGTTCATCAAAATACATCAATTGTCAAACCCACTGCTTGGCTGGCCCAAAACTGTTTATGTTTTCAGCGGTTGCTGTCAAGTACTCTTATTTGCAAAGTTCGGCTCAGCGCTCAGAGAACCAATAAATACCCATGTAAAGGGCAGGCAAGAACACACAACACACTAAATTGACCTGGAACACCAAAAAATATTTTCGTTAATTTTATTTGCTCGTCGTGTGATTAATTTCTTTTAAAACATTTTTACTAAAAATTATTCAGACGTCCAATTGGGGAAAAACGAATATCTCCTCAGGAATATTTGAACAATTTTTTCGTGTATGTTTTATTTGTAAAATTCAAATTAATTAATAATAAAAAAACAACCGTTGTTTTATCATCAAAACTTTTAAAAATTTCTATGACTATATCACGTTTTTAGATGTTTCAATTAGATTTTCTAATTTTTGTAATGAATTTTTACGTTAATTTTCAATATTTGCTGTTGATGGCTGATTTTCAAAACATCAATCATCAATCTTAGAAACCTTAAAAATCTTTTCGTGATCGCATATGTCTCAGCGATGCAAAGACACCGCATGTTAAAAAGGTCCTCATTTTGTCTAAACCGTGAAATTTTGAATGTATTATAATCCTTCTTATTGAATTCCTGTGCTTCTACCGATAGCTCTGCAATCCAGGGTACTGTTATGGTAAGGTTTTTTCCTGAAGATACAATTCCGACAACAGTTGAGTGGTTGTGCACGTATATTCCGGCAATTAGACACCATATATTTTCTCCTTGCAATTTATAATGTTAAAGATAACAGCCAACTTTTAAATGATCTCATGATTGAAACCTGTAATTGATCATTGTCATGAAAAAACCCAACTTAACCGTAAATGCTTTTCCACTCTTACATTGCATGAAAAACAGTAGGTTTCAGTAAGCTAATTTGACTTTTTATGTCGCAAACATTTGATTTGCTTAATTCCGTGGACTCTTTCGTATATTTGAAATAAAATAGTTTGCAATATTGAATATATGATGGTCGAAGATTTCTCCAATGTTCGGAACTTTCACTTTTTAGGCTTAAACGAACTTTTCACTTTTTAGGCTTAAACGAACTATTTTCATCAGTAATAGTTTCGTCATATTTTTATAATTTACTTGTATGCGCTTTGTGCAGACGCTCCATTTTATCCCCACTTGTTGAGTAGAGTCAGATTTTCCGGAAGAAGCTCCACCTCACCAACAGACGTACTTTCAAAAAGACTCCTTGTAAAGTAATGCATTAAATCTTGGATCTTCTGCAGATGTCTGTGCAAACAAAAAGTATCGATTTCGATTCTATTTAGGGCAATGGCATAATCCAAAAAGGGATCACTCTGCAAATAAACTGAGTTTTACGTTAGGTAAATATACATATATTTACCTGTCCTATCAGAGTTTTTCCCAGCAGGTAAAGAGAAATCTAATATTTCGTAAAGGGATATATATAGTCAGGAAGTAGTTTTAATACTACATTACGCGTTGGAATCAATCAACAACACCCATGCTGATGCGATCTTCTTCTTCCTTATGACTGCCGTGCGATTTTAACGAGAGGTTTCCTCAGTTTTATGGAAGCCGTTTGTTTCCCCGCACTACTCCGCACCTTTCGAATATCGAATATTTCACCTATCCAGCTAATGTGTTTCCGTGTTGCCACTAGTTGATCATTGTTAGTTATATTCCACCAATCTTCAAAAAGTACAAAACTTAATACCAAAGTACCAATATTATTTTCAAAAAAATTGCCCTGTACACGTATTTACAATAAATGTTTCAATTTTGGGTACCTCTAGCAGCCATAATTGTTAAGCGAAAAGTCTAACCTTAACTCCAACAAACTCGATTTCCTGAAATTCAGGAGAATGAATAATGTCAGAGAGTAAGGTAGAGTCAACTGCTATCAAAACTCCTCCACCTATGCGATTGGTCCGATCACGCCTAAAAATTGAAAATTTTGAAGAAAGAATAGATGCATCGCTAATATCAGGTTTTAACCATGTCTCTGTAAAAGCTAAAATATTAAAATCAAATTGTAAACTATCTACATATAGTCTAGGAAGCTCAGATTTAAGTCCTCTTACATTCTGATAGGCCAGATAAAGGGACGAAATTTGTTTTTTGAACCACCAACAGATGCTAATGGTCCGGCAGAAGCTGAAGTGGCGGGAATAGAAAGCCTTACAGGAATTCGAGATCTCTTTTTGGCCGTGTACTTTTTAACTATAATGTGATCGGGCCAAAAACTGTTACAACAAATACAGTCAAACAGTTCGAACGGGACACTAAACTTAAAAGAAGAGACCTCTCTTGAATATTTAAATTTAAATTTTTCCACCGATCTTTTGTATCTTTTTGTCTTAATGAAAGCTAAGACGTCATCCGACGAATGTTTGGGATCAAGCCTAAAAACAAATATGTGTTTCTTCGGAGGAAAACCTGTTAGAGGTCTATGGAGACTAGACATAGGATCCACCACGGCATTTATAACCGCAGAAGATTCAATCAGAGTGTCCGTATGTAGGCCTCTGACAGGATCCCTATTGGCCTCTGACAGGATCCCTATTCCCTATGTTGGATATATGCCCAGACATCTCTTATCATGTTGACGCTCGTCTTCGGAGCTTATAGATTCAGCTCTCTGGAAATCAGGCCCACCGTTTCTTCTAAAATCTAGTGCGGAGTGGCCGGCTGACGTTCAGACGCCAATGGTGTTGCCAGAGCTGCGGCTTAGGGTACTGATGGCGGCCAAGCGACAAGATATTTCAATGGATTGGAAATATAAAAATTCATTCGGAACGCTACAGCGTGTATCACTTTTACGACCTTAAAAACAAGAACGCTACAAGATCGAAAGGGCCGCTCACAATTCAGGACATTAGAAATGGAACATTTTTAATCATCAAAATTATACAACAATCGTGCTTCGTTGAGGAGTTTAAGTTACTGCACAGCAATCGAACCCCACAAAAAGGAGGAATGTGCTCACTTAACGTGTTTTTGGATAACTTTGGATTAACTCAGAATTGGATTATAACGCAAAACATCCCATTTTGTTGTCTAGAGGTTATTCGATTACTAATGCAATCATTATTTTCTATCATGAAAAGTTTTTGCATGCTGGAGCTCAAGGACTGCTTCCACTGCTCAGGCAGAAATTTTGGCCAATTGGAGGCCGCAAATACGTAGGAGCAGTCATTCGTAAATGCATTCGATGTTTTCGTCTAAAACCAGTACTAATGCAGCACATGATGGGCAGTCTACCTGCTGATCGTGTACGCGCAAATCCAGCATTTCAGACAACAGGAATTGATTTTTGTGGACCCTTTTTCTATAAAGCAGAAACCAGGAACAGATCATCTGTCAAGTGCTACATCGCAGTCTTTGTCTGCATTTCTACGAAGGCCACTCACTTGGAGTTAGTTCGAGATCTCTCAACCGAATTTTTTTAAGCTGCGCTGAGGCGCAGTCTACGGCCGAAGCCATGCACAATTTGGACGGATAATGCCACCAATTTCGTTGGTGCGAAAAATGAGCTGGCCGAACTCAGGGAGTTATTTCTCGGAGATCCACACATTTCGGCAATCTTCAATCTTTGCGTTTCTCATAAAATCGACTGGAAATTCATTCCGCCCCACTCTCCGCACTTCGGAGGCTTATGGGAAGCAGCCGTTAAGGCTGCCAAATATCATTTTTATCTCATCGCTGGCACCTATAATTTACACTTGATGAAATTCAAACACTAGTATGTGAAATCTCTGCAATGCTTAATTCTCGACAGCTCTTTTCCCTTACAGAAAATCCTGATGACCTGGATGTCTTAACGCCCAACCACTTCTTGCATGGGCAACCTAATTTGGCATTCGAAGAGCCAGATTTGGGTCATCTCCAAACAAATTTATTGAGTCGTTGGCAGCGCTTGACCAAAATGAATCAAATATTCTGGAAAAAGTGGACCACCTAGTATCTCTCTCTGCTTTAATAAAGAGGTAAACGGCAAACCTCAATGCCTAGTCTGAAACCTGGCTCGGTGCTGATCATCAAGGACGAAAACCTGCCTCCTCATAGGTGGCCTCTTGCCCGAGTTAAAACCGTCATACCGGAGCCGATGGGGTCAGCAAAGTAGCCGTACTCGCAGTGCCAAGAGAGTCTTTAAGACAGCTGTCAGCAAGCTAGCCGTTCTGCCCCTTCTGGACGATCGTATTGAAAGGGTGAATGTTCGGATCAGAA
>JAECWJ010000389.1:0-107603 GCA_018150375.1 Drosophila sturtevanti
TGAGTGAGTTACGTAGTTCCGTCCGCCTCTTCTGTTTTCTTTGCTAAAAATTCCAACGCAAATCAAACTTAAACCTACAAAACGTACAGGAAAGAAGAAAAAACTTTAGGCTCTGTTGAACTTTGCCCTTTAGATAACCTAACAGCTAGTAATCTAAATAAAACGCCATTCTTGATCGTGGAGAGTGTGGCTTTGACCCTATGTCTTTACATTTTCCCAATTGCTCCTGTTGCTAACTGCCTTTGGAAACGTTTTTAGTGAGGCTAGCAACCAGTCTCCCTGAAACTTGGCAACTTTTCTTAAAGCCCCCGCTAAAATTCTAACTTGGGCCCTGTCGGCACAGAACAGAAACCTAGCTGGCAGATGCTACTGCCGGATGTCTTTAGCATGGTATCGTCCAATCGGTAGGCCCTTTAAATCTTCATGCTCATAGTACGCATTGCCACACTTCTGACGTTTCCTCGCTTTAACAAATGCTGGTCCTAACTTCGCATTATATCTAGCCCGAAAATCGTTTTGCCTAAAATTACGACGATAAAGTTCCTGCTCCACTTGGTAATTAACTTCTTGTGAATGCCAGTTGTAATATCGCTGATTCCGTTCCTGCTTAATATCAGTTGACATCATGGCTCTTCCAGCCATGAAATTCCTAGAATCTTTGGGAAAAATTCAATACCCAGATCCTCAATCAGCTTTAGCGTTCTCAACAACTTAGAAGTCAAGCCAGAGGAAATGGAGTACTCTCCAAAAACCATGTAATATGGTGAAGACACCGACTTCAATGCACAGCTGATCGCAACGCGCAACTAATGTTACTTAAATTATTGTCCCAATCTTTCTGATCAGGCTTCACTTATAATCGAATAGCCGAAATTACAGATCGATTAACTCGCTCTGATGCGTTTGCCTGCGGTGAAATGCGAAATTTTATAATCCTTTAAAAGTTCCTGAAATGTGTGCGATTTATCTGAGACTATTGTTTCGGGCTAACATTTTTTGTAGCAGCATGACTCATGATACACTTTTTGTGAAAGATGTGTCTACACTTCGTGGAATACACTTCTGCCAATGCTATTTGTTTTTGACATATCGCACAAATTCGCTTCAGCCTTAACTTCTTAGCCTTAATGGACCACATCATGATATGTTTATTTTATATTATTTTATATCAAACTAATAAACTTTTTGATTTTTTTTTTCTCTGCGTATCGTTTATTTATCTCTTAATATTACTTAACGAAATTTAAAATCAAAACAAATATGTATGCAAAATATAATCATAAAACGCTAATTCTGTTGTATTTGAAATTGAATAACAAAACATATGGACTTCCCTCCCACCAATGCACATGTGATCAGCTTTGTTGTAAGGCTGCTGACTATTCGGCTTGTGTTCACAGAATTATGATAAAGTCTCGCCGTCTGGTTTGGCTGATAAGTAATGGAAAAACAATTCCCTCAAAGTAGTGCAGCCGAAAAAAAAAAAACGAAACCAGTGGCGTCGCTTTTGCATGCTTGCGCTCCTGACCCGTGATCATGGTATAATTTCTAGAAATCCCTTCCATGTATTCCTATGCGTTTCGGCAGCTTTGCAAGCAGACTCTACTACTGAAATACTCAAACCTAATTATCTCATCAGTCAGCTGATCTTTTCCAAAAAAAATGAGTTGAAATCCAAGCGAAGTGATTGTGATAACTATAGTTTCTTGGACGTGGTTGGGGTGCAGCTGTTGACAGACAAACACTCTCCAAAATCCTATGCGTCTCAGAAATAATAATTTTTTGCTTTATGAAGAAGATGCGGGCTTACTTGATGATGCACTTCTGCAACCGTGGTCAGCCTTTCAATTCGCAAAAGCAAAGAAAGTAGAAAACGAATGCACTGTAATGTTCGTGAGACACAAAATTGTCACCCCACATTGGGCGCCATTTATTTATTAAGAGAAATTAAATTAATAATCATAATAATTATCATCATATGACTACTTTTCCAAGGCTTGCACTATGGTCCAAAATCCAGATTTTGTGGCATTAACTAGAAGGAATGCAGTTACAGAGTTAAAACTGCACATATAACCATGTTAGGATGCATAAAAAAAAAAAAAATTGGAGTGATTTGACCACGCCCTCTTGACCTCCCATACTAGCCCACGCAGCATATACGTAATGTGATTTAAATTAATTTGGGATTAAAATAATTATAGGAATTAAAATTCAACAACTTAAATTTTAATATTTTATTTTGAACTGTTACTAATAAAAAAAAAATTTTGATTATTTTTCGCCCAAACCTCCAAAAGCGAGGAGTGGTAGAAGTCAAACTTGGCTGAAATAAATAATAATATAAATTTACCTCGGAAAAACTCGGAAAAAGTAATCATAACATAATTTAATACATACTTTATACTATATTTACATTCTACATACCTTGATTAATATTATCCATTACAAAAGTTATTTTAAAGTTTGTTTATTAATTTTTTACACTGGCTCAAAGTTTGCCTACAATTTCCCCCTTTTTTTGGCAGAGCAAACAGCTGACTAAGCACCTGACTTTAAAAGTGTGCCAAAATTTCAGGGGTGCAGTAAAAACAAAAATATTTTTATATTCGATATATTCAAAGTGTTCTGTCCAACAAGAAATTGCTTAAATAGGATTTTGTTTCAAGAAGTTTTTTAGGTTTATGCCACAAAATCTGGATTTTGGACCATAGTGGCTTGGTGGAATAAATGGTAAAAGGGCGTACTCTCTATTGTTCCAGCTTCCGGCGCGTCGGCTGTTTGGTGTGGTGGTCTTGCCCTCTACTATGCTCCTCCAATAAAAAAAAAAAATTCGAAAATGAAAGCGTGCAAGGGACAAACATATACCGGATTGATGAGAACATGCAGAGCTTGCCAATTCGTCGTCGGCCGCAGGAGTTGGGGCTCTGTCCGTCCACTACGAGGAAAATTTTGAGCAAAAATCTCGGCCTTCACCCGTATAATATCCAGCTGGTGCAGGAATTAAAACCACGAGAGGAATTGTTAATCAGCAAAATTGCCGCATATGGAGTAAGGCCAATCCACAAAACACCTTACAGACTCCATTACATCCAAAAAAAAATGTACCGTTTGGCGCGGTTGTCACACTGGTGGCAACATCGGCCCTTATTTCTTCAAAAATGAGGCCGAAGCTCCCGTTACTGCCAATGGACATCGTGAGCGCACCATGATCAATGATTTTTTGTTTGAAAATATAAAATCGACTTATTGAAATCATAATTTGACGATAAGTTGATTTCGAGAATGGACCTGTCAGTTGGCCCCCAAGGTCGAGCGATTTAACACATCTCGATTATTCCCTTTGGAGCTGCGTGAAGTGACTGGTTTATGCTGGTAAACCAGCAACGCCTTACACCTTTGGAGGCCAGCATTTTTTGTGTTATTCCTGACATACGGCCAGCAGTGCTCGAAAAAAGGGCCCAACTTTGGACGTCCAGAACACAATTCCAAGAACAGTGCCCATATTGTATTGATCTTTCAAATAAAAACAAAATTTTGATTACAATTTACTTTTTGTGTTATTTTTTACATTTTCAAGTTCTCCGAGCTTAAAAAACAACAAGAATATAAAGGCCTTGCAGTTAAATTACATACTTCCTCCGTTGTATCGGCCACAAAATATATAAAAATTTGAAGTCCAAAAAAATACAACATTAGTGAATATTTTATGTCGGTATTTATTATCCGATTTGATTTAAACTTACTGTTATGATGGAAAAGTAGAAATATCATTTGATTGAGATTTTTCGAAATCAAACAAATTTTTCTAAGAACTGTTTTGAATAAAACAAATTTGGTCCGAGGTACCTCAGATCTATACCTTCTAGTTGTCCGAACTGAGCAATTTTAAACTTGATTTATATAAATGATTAATGAAAAAATCAAAAAATACGAAGAAGCAAACAGACGGTCGGGCGGACATGGTCATATCGACTCGGCTATTGATGCTGATCCAGAATATATATAATATAAGGGGTCGGAAATGTTTATTTCTATGCGTTGCAAACATCAGATCAATTTTAATTAACCCTCTACAAGGGTATAAACACAGAAAACAGATTTATACTTCATGTTTTTTATAAAACATTAATGCATGGCAAGGTTTTTAAATCTAGACGGACACTAAATTCTACCAGTAATATCTGCAAGTGGACGTAAAGAATTTATGGCAATCAGTGATATTTCTAGCACCATTAAATCGAAAACAAGTCACTGTACAATAAAAAACCGAAATAAAAATGACTGGTTTTCTAAATATTCTCCCTGATGATCTACACTTTAGCATTATTTTCAACCATTGGTCATAGCAGTTATTCCATTCCTCTTGAGACACCTTTAAGAGATAGTTCTTGAACTCTTAAACTGATTTTTCGGCGCTCGTAAATCGTTTACCAAGCAGTTTTTTTTCTGTGAAAGAAAGAAGTAGTTATTAGGACAGTAGGGCGGAAGAGTAAGTTGATGTTTTGACACCTTTAAAATTCACCTGTTTGCCGAGATGTGTGAGAGTCCGCATTATCATCATGGAGAATGGCAGATTGTTTTGCATATTTCTCCAAAGACCTCAGTGCGAGCATTTGCTTCGAAGTGATTCGTACTCAAACAACTTTTGTTTGTTTTGGCTCCTTTACCCACACGGGTAATTGCTGTTTAGTTTCCGGACCACACGCATTTATCTATGATTTATCAACTGTCATGAATTATTGAAGCACCACGGTATTCCCTTACTCCAATCCAACGAAAAGAACTATATCCTATACCTTTAATAATAATAATAATAATAAAATTAGAATACAAGCGGGAGCTATCATCGTGTTATTTCTTAAATTCACTTTATTAACACTCATGACGGGAGTTTTAGATAATTCGAAACGATAGAATTGGTATACTATATCCTAGATGTATCGAGGAGTGTAGGTGAAAGCGAGTGAAAAAACCCTTTATTTGGAGTGAACAATATCAATATTTTAAAACTTACTTTTAGAATCTTAGGCAAAACATTTTAAATAGCATCTATCATTTGTAACGGGCCCTTGTATTTCTGATAGTATGGAATCAGAAATCAATTTCAATAATAAGCGTCTTCTTTCGAAAACGATTATTGAGTGTCCTGTAATGCGGGAGTTACCACCCCATACCTCACACCCTCATTGTGCTAGTCACCTCGCACAGCACACACCCACACGCGAAACATTTGAAGGAATTCTGCAATCGACCGGTCTGCAAAGCATCCGGCCGATTGCAGCATCAACACTTTTCCTACACAAATATCCAAGTTAGCGACATCCAAGTTCAGCGACCACACAAAACTGTAGTCATAAGCACTTTTGTAATTTCTTTACCCAACAGGGAACCTAAAATCATATTTCTAAAATAAAGTAAGATTCACTTTTGTATTTGCACCAGAAGAAGAAGGTTGTATTTTTATTAAAACGCATTAAAAGGCATTTAAACCCATATACATATATATACCTATATAAATATATATATACATATATATCCAGAAGACAAGGATATCGGAGGGCCACATCTGTATTCACACCGTTTTGACTCCCAACGGTAACTGGCGCAGCTGTGCAGAGAAATGAATCTACAATTTTTACTTTTAACTGTATTGTAAGTAGGAAAAACAAAGTGCGTGGAAAAGAAATGGAAAGTGAGAAAAAATTTACATTATGGAAACATGATAATAAACAAGTGCATAAAAAAATGAAAGAGAAAAAAATAATTAACACAATGTATACATATACATATACATATACACACCCGTGAGTGGAATCAATCGCTGATCGCTGCGTCACAAGTGTATATGTATAGGGAAAAAAAAAATAAAAAAAAATATATATACAATAATTAATTCAATGCATACATATACATATACATATACATGTACACATCTGTGGGCAGAATCAATCGCTGATCACTGCGCCGCAAGTGTATATGTGTGTATAAAAAAAAATATAAATAAAAAAAAATATATATACAATAATTAATTCAATGCATACATATACATGTACACATCTGTGAGCAGAATCAATCGCTGATCACTGCGCCGCAAGTGTATATGTGTGTATAAAAAAAATAAAAAAAAATATATATACAATAATTAATTCGATGCATACATATACATATACATATACATGTACACATCTGTGAGCAGAATCAATCGCTGATCACTGCGTCGCAAGTGTAAAGAGAAAAATATAAATAAAAAAAAGAGATATATACAAAAATTAATTCAATGCATACATATATATATACACGTACACATCTGTGAGCAGAATCAATCGCTGATCACTGCGTCGCAAGTGTATATGTATAGAAAAAAATAAATAAACAAAAAAAAGAGAAATACAATATTTAATTCTATCAACCACTGATGCACAACAAAAAAAATAAATACAGGAAAATAAGAGAGAAAATAAATATATAATAAAACCATTTCTTTTCAACCACTAACACATGTATAGTAACACACAAATAGAAAAAACAAACACTAATTAAAGTTCGTTACAGAACCCCATGAAAAAGGAAAACAACCACAATAACAATTAAACGAATATAAGCAGTCATTAATGAATACTTAGTAAACGAGGGAATCTTACACAACTATATACATAATTATACATTGTCATACATACACCACACAAAAAAAAAACACAAACACAAAACAAAAAAATAAATAAGAGAAGAAACAATTGATCAAACCCTAATGTCAAAGAAATTAGTTGCAAAAACGAGATCGCGATTAGGACTCAGGAGCTCTAGCTTAACAGACATTCACGAAGAAACCTCCCTACCACAACAGGATAGTAGGATGGATTCGGGCAATGCCTCTGGTTCCATCACTCCCACAGTTAGTGGACCACCCCCAACCCCGTTGTCCAGCAGTTTAGGAATAGCGGCAGGGCTCGGAACAACAGACATGGTAGCCTTTGTTAAGGAACTTCCGACATTCGATGGTACAGCAGGAACGTTAGATAACTTTGTTACTAGTGTAGAAGAAATAATCATGCTCATTAGAGGGGCGGACCAAACTCCCTTTGGACTATTACTACTCAGAGTAATAAGAAATAAAATTATAGGAAGAGCGAATGAAGCCTTAAATCTTGCGGGTACTAAATTAAATTGGGATGAAATCAAAAGTAACCTAAATCGGCTTTACGCCAGCAAGAAGAGCGAGGTAATTTTACTTACCGAAATTCAGTCTCCACCAAAGAACTTATCACTTGGTAAATTATACTTCGGAATAATAAGGCTCCGTGGGGAATTATTCTCTCTCTTGGCAAACAGCGGTCAGACACCCACTGCAATCGACGCAAAGAAACAGCTCTATAATGACGTTTGCCTAAACACCTTTTTAATAAATTTTAGGGAACCCCTTAGGACACTTATAAGGTCTAGAGACCCGGCCTCAATAGAGGATGCATACGAACGATGCCGTAAAGAACAGTCGTTCTATTATCAAGACTCAAATAAACCACAATCCCGAAGGGACCAACCAAGATCAATCAACCGTAATGTCCCGTATACAAACCAGTACACCCATTCAAAAAAGAGCAACCACCTAAATTCACGAATCAACTCGAGTAACTCACATCCCTTTAAACCCAATAAGGACAATAACTCAAGCGGTGCATCGACTTCGCACCAATTATTCAACATTGATGAAACCCAAAATTTTCAGCAAAGTGCCTCATCCAACCAATCGGGTACCTAAACAACATCCGTCATGGATCGACACTACCCTTTGTATTCCTCACATTTCAAACAAAACCCAAACTAAAATTTCTTATTGACACTGGGTCAACCCACTCCTTCATTGATCCGAATCTCATTTCACAAGAACTAAGAAAAACCCTCGAAACCCCAGTAACAATAATAACTGTGCTTAACAACCACTCGATTCAAGAGGAAGTTTCACTCCCATTCTTTGAAGAATTCAAAGAACAAGGAGCAATACGCCTCTTGCTTTTTAAGTTCCACCCTGGCTTTGACGGACTTATCGGAATCGATGTCCTATCTAGAATAAAAGCAAAAATAGACTTGGGAGAATCACTATTAGGAACCCCTAACACAACAATGACCATCTTGACACAGAAAAATACAGCAACCGAGGTTTATACGCTGTCCGCCTGTACTAGATGCTTATTGCCACTCCCAGTAGACTTAGACTTAAAGTGTTTTTGCAAGTTTGCAAACAATTTACTCATCTTTTTTACAACAAAGACGACCCCCTTACATTCTCGAACGAGGTAAAACACTCAATAAATACAAACGATAGTGATCCCATATTTGCCAAATCATATAGATATCCGTTTATCCACAAACAAGAAGTAAGAGACCAAGTAAATAAGATGTTAGAACAAAACATAATTAGACCAAGCCACTCCGCATGCAGTGCACCAGTTTGGGTCGTACCAAAAAAAGCAGACGCATCAGGCCAGAAGAAATGGAGGCTAGTAATAGACTATAGGAAATTAAATGACAAAACTGTTTCCGATCGCTACCCTATTCCAAACATAAACGACGTCCTCGACCAAATTGGCAAAACCAAGTACTTCTCCACACTGGATTTAGCCAGTGGATTCCATCAAATTCAAATGAACGAAGCAGACATACAAAAAACCGCATTTTCCGTCGAGAACGGACATTATGAATTCATCCGAATGCCTTTCGGCCTTAAAAACGCCCCTGCCACGTTTCAGAGAGTCATGGATAACATACTCCGCGACCTCATTGGCAATATTTGCTTAGTATATCTAGACGATATAATAATATTTTCACCATCTCTCCAAAAACACTTAATAGATATCAAAAAGATATTCAATAGACTACAGGAAGCAAATTTTAAGATTCAAATATCCAAATCAAACTTTTTGAGGAAGGAAATAGATTTATTAGGACATTTGATTACCCAGGAGGGCGTTAAGCCAAACCCCAACAAAATTCAAGCCATTAAAGACTTTCCCTGCCCCAGGAACAGGAGAGATATAAAATCTTTCCTTGGACTTTTGGGATATTACCGTAAATTCGTGAAAGGCTTCGCACAGATTACTAAGCCGTTAACAAGACAACTTAATGGCAAGAAACAAATAATAGTAGATGAAGAATTTACAAACACATTCCAATTTTGTAAAACTCTGCTTTGCAACGATCCAATATTACAATTTCCCGACTTCACAAAAAAATTCTTCCTAACAACCGACGCTAGCAACTTCGCACTCGGGGCAGTACTGTCACAGGGCACATTAGGAGCAGACAAACCAGTGTCTTTCGCCAGTAGAACACTCTCAGATCAATTACGGGACGTCAGAGAAAGAAATGCTAGCCATAATATGGGCGGTAAAGAATTTTAGACCATATTTGTTCGGTAGGAGATTCACGATAGTCACAGATCATAAACCATTAACATGGCTTATGAGTTTCAAGGAACCAAGCTCAAAAATAGTTCGTTGGAGACTCCAACTTCTCGAGTACGACTATGACATCGTCTACAAGAAAGGGTCGCAAAATGTTATCGCAGATGCACTTAGTAGAATCGACACAAATACATGCGCTAGTATCAATGTAAACGACGCTGAACCTATTCAAACACCAACCAATAACGAAACAATCCCTACTTCAGACAAACCATTAAATGATTTTACTTTACAAATAGTACTTCAAACGGGTACAATATCGCAATTAGAGACCTTAACACCTTTCAAAAACAAACTAAGACGCGTTTTTACAGAACCAACCTTCGACCAACAAACCATAACAGATATACTGAAGAAGGTTTTAAAACCTAACAAACCTTGTGCAATTTACGCACCAAACGACATATTCAAAAAGGTACAAGAGGCCTATACAAGAAACTTTATGTACCTACCAACACACAAGTTAATCAGATGCATAACCATAGTAAAAGAGATACCTGACCTGAAAGAACAAGAGGAAGCTATAACAAAATACCATATAAATAATAATCACCTGGGTATCGACGAAACACTCCTACATCTAAAAAGACAAGTTTACTTCCCACAAATGAAAAGTAAGATTAGTCAAATAATCCGAAAATGCGAGACCTGTCAAACACTTAAATACGATAGACACCCCCCCCTAATCAACTTTGAAATATCAGAAACTCCCAATGAGCCCATGGACTTAATTCATATAGATGTTTACACAATCAATGCAAAAGTCCACCTGACAATAATAGACAAGTTTTCAAAATTTACTAGTGCATATATTTTACCAAATAGAAACTGCGTAAGTGTCTTAAAATCTTTAAAAAATTTTATGTGCCTATACGGCATTCCAAAGAAAATTGTGTACGATCAAGGCGCAGAGTTTTCCAGCCCAATGTTTCAAGAATACTGCGAACAGTATAATATAACCACGCATTGCACATCGTTCCAACAGTCCACCAGTAACTCCCCTATAGAAAGGGTTCACTCGACCTTAACAGAAGCATTTAGGATCATACTTCATAAAAGGAAGGAAAAGGGCCTAACCCTCGACCATGAAGAAATCCTCTCGGAGACCCTAATCACATATAATAACGCGATCCACTCGAGCACGAATTACACACCGTTCGAACTGTTCAGTGGCAGAACACACATTTTTAATAACATAATGACCCCCAACAACAGACATGACTTTCTTAACGAACTAAACCTATTCCGCACAGACCTCTATGCAGAAGTTAAAGAACAACTTGAAAAAAAAAGAAAGCAGGATAACAAGACTAAATAGAGGACGGAATTCACCGCAAGAGCTAGTACCAGGCGAAGTAATTTTTAGGAAAGAAAACAGGAGAAACAAAATAACCCCTCGATTTTCTAGGCAGCAAGTACTAAGAGATAAAGGCACTACAATGATAACTAGGAAAAACCAAAAATTACACAAAGCTAAACTTAGGGTAAAACCAAAAACGACTTAACTTACGAACTTAACCCCCATTTTCTTGACTTATTTTTACAGCAGCCTACGGGCAAACACGTAATCCATTTCAATCAGTCCCCTGGACGGAACGTCGCCCATAGCCAGAATTAGTCTGGGGGATGCAAGAATCTTAAAAACTTATAAAACAATAAACCACATAATAGATGTAGATGAATACAAGAATTGTACAGTCCAAATAGAACAAACAATCAGAAACTTAAAATCCGATGAAATGTTTAGACCATCATTAGAACTGCTAGAAGGGAAACTAAAAGAACTTCAAAGAAAAATAACAACCCTTCTGCCCCATAATCGAAAGAAACGAGGATTAGTAAACGGGCTAGGTAGTGTGATAAAAGCTATCACAGGTAATATGGATGATGAAGACTCGAAACAAATCTATGAACAAATTCGACAAGCAAAACAAGAAACTGAGTCCTTTTCAAGCGCGGTAAATAATCAAATTAACTTTAACAATGAAGTATTAATCCGTTTTAAGAATATAACAGACCACATAAACAAAGATCAAGCAGTTATTAATAACTTTTTAAGCATGTCACAAAATGGCATTAGGAAAAATCTTGAAGAAGAAGATCAGAAAATTTACACTTTACAATATATCAATAAGATAAACTCTAATATAGAAGTGTTGTCAGAACACTTAAAAAAACATCGCAGAAAGTTTAATATTTGCAGAAATACAAATAATTCCCAAATTCATTCTAAGTATAAATGAAATCGAATATATAAAAAACATCTTTCAGAAACAAAAAATTAATCTAGATCTGCAAGAACACATTTATAGTCTACTAAAGCTCAAAACTTTCTGTCTCGAAAATAAAATAATTTTTAGCATTAAAATTCCTATCTTTGAAGAGTTACATTACAACCTCGAAAGAATTGTACCCCTACCAATAAACAATACTAAATTTATTAGGGCACCCCAATTTATTGCTCAAAATAACAAAACTATATTATATTTAGAGAATAGATGTATTAAGATAGACGATAAGTTATTTTGCAAACAAATCACCAACACTGAATCCACCAACAATAACTGTCTTAAAGACATCATTAAGGGCAGCACAACATCATGCGATTTGATGCAAACAGGCAATTTCACAAACATCTTCGAGCCGGAAAGTGGGTTAATCTTTGCATTCAACACACAGAACCTTCTTCTAGAATCTACATGTGGGAAATCTACCACCATCTCTGGATCTCATATAATTGAGTACTCGAATTGTTCAATCAACATGAATAATATCCAATACGACAACACAGAATGTAACAATACAGAACATTTGGATATCATGCTTCCCCCAGTCCAGAAGATAATCCAAAATAGAACAATCGAAGTATTAAGCCTAAAAAGAATTCACCTAGAAGCGATCCAGACGAATACCAGACTTCTGCATAACAACAGAATAGTGGAACAACACATGTTCAGCCTATATACAATTTTGGGATGCCTAATAATAGCCATATCCCTCGTCTGGAAGCTACGTAAACGGGATATTTCTTATTACCCACAACCACCCTTACCATCAACCATCTTCACTCCAGCCATTCCACCGTTATGGCCGTCGCTCCAGTTTGGGGAGGGAGAAGTTACCACCCCATACCTCACACCCCCGCCAAAACCGCCTCGGGCATTGTGCTAGTCACCTCGCACACACCCACACGCGAAACATTTGAAGGAATTCTGCAATCGACCGGTCTGCAAAGCATCCGGCCGATTGCAGCATCAGCACTTTTCCTACACAAATATCCAAGTTAGCGACATCCAAGTTCAGCGACCACACAAAACTGTAGTCATAAGCACTTTTGTAATTTCTTTACCCAACAGGGAACCTAAAATCATATTTCTAAAATAAAGTAAGATTCACTTTTGTATTTGCACCAGAAGAAGGTTGTATTTTTATTAAAACGCATTAAAAGGCATTTAAACCCATATACATATATATATACCTATATAAATATATATATACATATATATCCAGAAGACAAGGATATCGGAGGGCCACATCTGTATTCACACCGTTTTGACTCCCAACGGTAACTCGGGCAATCTGTTTCTATTATCTGTAAGCAGACTTCACATTGTCCCAACCACCGGAAAGAATTACACGGAAACGTATTGTACATGTCAATGTGTTGCTGAACTTTGTTGAAGGGACCGTCGATTTTGGCATGGCACCATCATAGTAGGGCGTGTGCTCGCACTAATGCTGATAAATTGGTATTATATCTGCTATTTCCCTTTGTTAATTTTTTTTGATACACGATAAGCATACTTCTTTAGATGTTGAGAATTTTGTCCATAACCCACCGCAATCTGAATGATTCTTAGCCAAAGCCTGCGTGTACATTGCCAGGACCTCGTTCTTGCCCACATTGAACCATGCTTGTTACACAGTAATTGACCTTCCATAAACAAGAAATTTGTTAGCTGTAGGGAACAAGGCGCGGTTAGTATTATCGAATGTTGATGCGGTGCCTAATTTTCACATTTTCTCAAAAAGCACTGGACCATGATGATGACTATAGTATCTTCCTGTCGATATGTTTTACAAGAAGTGTATTGGTAAGCCGTGTGAAGTTAAACCGTTGTTGGATTAATGAGAACACTAGTCTGAACCGAAAGACATTAAAACTAAGTTTCGATAAAGGGTTCTGTACAACAAGTGTTGCAAACTTTTGATCAGAAAAATACTGTTTTTAATGAGAAGAAAGATGAAAAATCTGAATCAAGCCAATTAAGTTTAAGTTTTAGATGTATATAACATGGCAACCTGGTGACAGTACGATGGCATTATGGGGAAATGTCAGTCCGTGGCAGTGTCGGACAGTCAGAAGAAGAGAATTGAGTCGTATGTCGATCGAGTCATAAAGTCGTAACAAATTTAAGTTGATTTAAGTTGACGTTACATCTTATACAGATTCGTCTTGTTTTATGTACACAACATTAAAATTATATTAAATCATACCTAAACTACACACAAATTTACATGTAGATCATCTTGCTGTTTAAAATTTCGTTTGTTTGGATAGCACAGTTTTTTCTCTAATACAATGTATGAAATTTCAATTTAATTGATTCTATTGACGATTTAATTTATTGATGGTTATCCCACCTAATTCAAATTTGGTGTAAATGTATATAAAGAGATATGCAGGTACAAAAACACTTCGATTTCGAAAGACAAAAACTAAGTTCTACTTTGATTATACCTAAAAGTGGTTTGATTCAGTTCAACAGCGTTCAAAGCGACTTTAATCCTCATAGGCAAATGTTTAAGGTCTAAGTTAATATTTTTTCTCTGTGCAAGATTTGTAAAAATGTATTACCAACGGGTAATAAAATGTCGAATACATTCTTAAAAAGATCTTTTACAAACAACTATTTTTAGTTACCTGTTTTTTTTGTTTAAGACAAAAGAATGACTAATTTTTAACCTAAAAGATATTTTTATGTTTAAATTTTTTTTGTATTATCCAATAAGTCAGATGAAACACCATTGTTTACCGGGTTTCTTTTACTCTAGGGATCTTAATTATCTATTAATTATTTGTAAGCTAAAAACAATTAACACATTTTAAAATATAAGCAAAAATTAAATGTTGTAAATGTAAAAGTTAAAGGCAATGTTTAATGTGTACTTTTTGTTTTGTGTAGGAAATCATTTTTCTAAGAATCTTTTAAGTACATGGTAATCTGCTTCATATTTCCCCATAATAAAAACGATAGAAAATACATCGAACTTATAAATGAAATTATTACCGCCCACAAGTCTGGATATTTTGAAGGAGGCCGCATTATTACAGCACTGCCTGCTACAATAGTCATAATAATTTCAGACACTTTTATAACGAATTTTAAACGATACAAATTTACATAAATACTAGATTGATATTGTAAGCGAATGCACTTAAATAATAAATTAAATATAATTATGGAGGCTATTGAAGGTATTACTAATTTGTCCTTAGTTAAGAGCGGTAGCATGCTAAAAGCCGACACTTCTAGGAAGAGAAACATTTCGCTTGGCCACCATCTTAATAAACATAGTGCTGGCAATGTAACCAGCAAAATTGTCTTTTCGTGTACCTAAAGTAATTCAATTTGAAAATGAATTATTAAAAAAATTTAGATTTTAAATGATGTTAATACGTACTTGAAATGAAAACAAGAAAAAACCTGCAGCTGTATTAAAAAGAGAAAGTAGAAATCCAATTTTATTACTTCGTAAACAAAGTACTAAATTTGTAGGTAGTGAAGCAAAGAATGTACATCCCAAACAAATTAACGCCATATTATGATTTGATAAATGTAGTCTGTAAAAATAGTTTTTCTGAGTAAAAAATGTAAGAAAATCAGCAAACAGCTTACTTTAACTTAAACATTATGTTGATTGAACACCAAAAGGTAGCTACTTTGTCTTCAAACACACCACGATTAACTGGAAAAAGCCGACCCAGTACTCTGAGCGTGGCTTCTATCGACCCTAGCCATGGGTACCAGAGGAGTCCAAATGTCATTAACACAGTTGTTGCTATAACTGTTAACCTAAATAAAATCGTGGAAATTCTGAAAAATAAATTAAAAAGAAAACAAATTCTAAGTATAAAACTATCAAAGAATTAAGTATAACATTGCAATTCTTGAGTGCTGTACTGTACTCTTCGTTACACTAGTTTTGAATATCAAATTAAATGAAGAAAGTTCGTCCCTGCAACTTTAAGTATACCCTGCAGCAAGTACCGATACTTTACAAAGTTAAAATCCATCAAATGCATCCATCAAAATGCATGCTTTCTCGCTCACTTCTATCACCGAACAAAATTAATGCGCCTTTCGGTTCAAAGCAATGATCTCGTGCTATCTCGCTCACTAATATCAGTCGTTAGACATTTTAGATCAACAATTTTTTTGTCATATCTCCGACATTTATTTCAATATTTGACCAACTAGTATATGTTGGTATATACATACATACTATTTGTTTTATATTATTTGGCCAAATAAGAATGCGCTATACCATTAATACAGCGCAAGTTTTTAAATCTAACTTGATCTATGTACATACTACACAGATGTTCATACAGATGGAAGGAAGCACAAAGCGGATGTCAGGCGTGTGTTAAGCAACTCGGCTGTTGATGATGATCAGGAATGTGTATATGTACTTTATGTGGTCGGCAATGTTTCCTGTTACATATATGTTACATATATTTATGCGACTTTAGTATACTCTTTTACCAAGGTATAGGGTATAGAAAGATATAATTAAGTGCAGTAACTGCAAAACAAAAATATCAAAGAAGCCAACATCGGCCGTGCCAAAGTTCAATTTAATTACTGTCACAGTCATAATGGCATCAAGATTTGTAGAATTCTGTAAATGTAAAATTAAACAAAATTTAAAGCATCAAAACATAATAGATATTACCGTGCCCACGATCGAACCCACAACTTATTTATATAGCAAGCGCTCGGCCTTTCGCAACAAGAACAAATAGTTCTTTGTCTATTTCACACTGCTTGTCGTTTTCCCATGCGAATGAGTGTTTGTATATATATATGCATATATGTACATGTATAAACGATCGAATTTAGCTAAAACCTTTTTAGTTGTTTTCGAATATTCATTTCATTGATTTATCTCGCTATTTATTATGTGATTCAAACATACTGGTGTGGTGTAAAAGTTGAATTTATATCTGAATTTGTTACACGAACATGTTCGCCTACTAACTAACTCAATAAACTATTCTAGAAATTTCATGCTCATTTTGGCAAGTGTTGACTGTTAGAAATTTTCCTAGAAATTATGTTCGTGCAAACATTCGAATCCATTGTCGGACATCTTTGCACGAACTTGTGTAAGATAAAAACATTTCTATTTTTGCCCGAACAAGACCGGCGAAAAAGAATTCGTACGAACACCTCTATCCACATTCGAACATTTGACACAACATGTTCGTGTAACAAATTCGACTGTGGATACACCCATTTAATGGTTGTTAGAAAATGATTAGAAAATGGATTGGACGTTTTCAAACTCTGGTATAGTTAATTGGGTTGGCTAGAATTTTTTTATGACCTAATGATCGCAACCACTTTGTTTACTAAAAAACTGTGAAGAGTTTTAGTGAAACAGCGATCCGGAATTTCTGCATTCTATTTCAAATATATACATATATATCGTATCATTCAGTTGTTGTTGCTATTCCTTTTTCGGAGTGTCATAGGATTACTAATTCCGATACACTCTATTGTTATTGTGACCTATAGCTGAAGTTAATTAGGTTGCAGTTGCCACATATTGCTACAGTCAGTTTGGTGTCATACTGAAAGACTGTGGTATATGGCAGGCATATAAGTCTGAGGGTGTAGGGGAAATACCTAAGAATTGTTTTCGCACTCAATGATGTCTAAAAAGGTACGACAAAGCGTACTCCAACAGAAACTAAGATAGCTTTTGCTGAACGTAGTCCCTGGATTGCTAAGTGAGGATTAGGTAGCTATATATTCCTCAGAGCACAAGTTTGGGTTTAAAGGGTGTACGCGCGTGGATGTTCTGTGTTGTCATTTTAAATGTTCGATGTTGGAGTTTAAGAAAAGAAAATGAAAATATAGTCGAGAAATAACTTCGAAACCGACCGCAAGCAATATTTTAATCTCGTTGATATTCTGTCCGTAAGAATGAACGAAGTCCCAAATTTAAATCAGTTAATAATACATAATCATAATCATAAAAACTCCTGTGATTTTTCATGGCGCCCGTCAGGGACAAGTTTTTGGTGTTTAAAGTGATAGAATAAATACACAATAAAAAGAACAGTGGTGTACATGTGTACATGTATATATTAAAAGAAAGAAGCTCAAGAATTGTGAAGTGAACTTGTGAAGTTTTACTGTTGCGAAAAATACATACATATATACATATATGTACATATATTTTTAAAAATGCAAAGAAAAAGACCAAATAGTTCACAGTTGAGCTACACGCCGCGTCGGGAAATTAACAAAACATAAACATAAAAAAATTTCTTCCGCGTCTGTCGCGAAATACATAAAAAAAAATCTTGAAAATTACTTGGAGTGGTCGTGGTCATCCCCATAATCCATCGATGTCGGATTTAAGGAAAGTTGATTCCAAAGCGAAGGTCAACTCCAAGGTACAGTGCTAATCGAGAATTTCTCTTTGGTTTTGCTGGCCATCTTGAGCACACACTTTCAATTTGAGCTTAACATAAAACTTGCATGCATTTTTTATATATACACATACATATATTTACATATATATACTAACAAAAGAACCGCTTCGTTTATTGAACCAAAAAATTTAAATAGTTGCACTGCTGATCAGCGATTTTCGAATCGTAAGATTCTAATTTTGTGGTAAAGTAATATCACAAAATTATTTGTCGGTGTTTGGTAACAAGTTAAATTTCTTTTCTTGTTGCCATGGCAAAAATTCGCTCTTCGCCACTCAGTACCCCCTCTGACCCAATCCGCATTACATGCTTACCGTTTAGTTGGTCTGCAGCGTACACATACATACATATATCCATACAACGGAATTTCCGTTTCGTTTTGTCGTTGTGTTGTTGTTGCGTGAGTTACCTACCCGGTCACCACACCAACGAATTCACCTTCAACTACACAAACCATGGACAACACATCAAAAAGGGCAACGAATCATACATACATACATATATACATACATACATATATACTTAAATACATATATACATACATACATAATGAGATACGTAAATACATATATACATACATACATATATACTTACATATATACATACATACATAATGAGATACATTCATACATATACACATACATACATATATACTTACATACATATACACATACATACACACATAGTTTTGCAAGCATTAGCTGAAATGGAGAACGGCATTTTGTAAAATAAATGAATTCTTGTGTTGAACGTCGAACAAGACGGAGGTTTTATTTCATAAAAAACTAAACTGAAACTAAATGTATATAAAAAAGGGAAATGTTACCCTTTCCTCGACCACGGCAAACCTGGCCAAGATGATAACTGGCGCAGCCTAACGACTTCAGGGACGGGAAAAAGTGCCCCGAAGGAACTTACGTTCACGCATAAGTATCAAAAAAAAAAAACAATTCAAAGCAACAAGTATATATAAAAAAAAAGAATTTTTTAATAATGCATAAATTGTTGCCTAATCGTACTAAAAATCATTAAGTGCGCTAAACCAGTCCATTTAGCGATTGAACCTGCTGTATCGGACAGAGCGATAAAGGCAACAAAACATGTACACATATGTATGTACATATATGCATAAATCGTCAATGTTTATTACGCACTCCGTGATATTGATGTTGGTGTTGCCTTTGAGTTTCACTCGAGTTTAAAATATTTCATCATCTTTTTAAAAATTTTGCTTAGGGGTATTTGTTTCCCCGAATTCAGCAATTCCCGTTAAGCGCATACACACGTGTATATGGGTATCAGCTGCGTAACAGGCGACATTGTCTTTGGCTACATTTTGCAGAGTAGCATGTCTCGTCAGAGTGACGGCGATGCCGTAACGGTACAAAGTTGCTTCGCGACAAGCGTCTCTATTTCATCATCTCGGTGGTATGATCGCGTCGCGAGTCGCACATTTTGGTGGCTTTACATGTCCCGTTAGAGCAGAACGACGGCGATGTCGCGACAGTCAGAATTGTTTGCCAAATTGCGTCGCAAATTTTGGAATGCGTTTTGTAGCTCCCTAACCTTTTGGGCAGCGTGTCATTTAAATTTCAGTTGCCTTGCAAGCAACATCGATCTTCCAAAAAAAAAAAAAAAAGAAAAAAAAAGAAAAAATAAAAAAAAAGAATAGTAGACAGAAGTCTAAGTGTGTGCAAATCAAACAAGCTGTGAATTTGGAATGCTTAAAGTTTGTTAACTGGAGTGAACAAAGGCCCAACAATATCAGCGGAAAGTGAAAGGGGTAATCTACATGTACATATATATATAAAAAAATAAAAAAAAAAAAAAAAACAACAAAATTGATTCAAATAAAATATGTAAAACTATAAACAAAAAACAATACTATAAAAAATGTATAACTTTCCCCACTTTGCGATTCCCAAGGGACCCTCCAAAGTAAAAGGGGCAAACCAGCTGCTGGTTTTCATATCCAAATAAAAAAAATAAATTAAAGAAAATAAAAAAAAAAACAAATAGTTAAACGACACATAAGTTGTTTAAACCAACACATAAAGTTATTGACACGAATTTCTTTGTGTTCTTATCGCGCTAGAAGGTTATACATATGTGCCCACAAGTTTGTGTGTATGTGTAAGCGGAATCTGCTGTATTGGACAGAGCGAATAAAAAACAAAAAAAAAAGAAAATTTTTTAAAAACTATATATCAATTATAAAACAACAAAAAAGATGTTGAATATACATAAAAGCTTGTCTATACAAAAAAAAAAAAAAAAATATAATAATTTTTTTATTAACAAGGTGTGCCATAGCTTAATCTGGTGAAATTCACGGCTGATGACTGTCCGCCCTTAGTTGGGACTACTGCAACGAGCAACAATCTCAGCTAGCTTCAGCACAACCGCGAAATAAACCAACAAATATTTAAACACATCATTTCATCGCTTGCCGCACGGAGGGACAACAATTCGTGCGTAGATAAATTCAAAAAAGAAAAAAAAAAGGACACCTTGCTTACACATAAAACTAATTACAATAAAACATAAGTAAGAAAGATATATGAAGCTACGATTAAGTTAAAAAGTAAGAAACACGATTTAAGAGACTAGATAGTAACAAAAACAAAATCAAAAAAAAAAAAAAAAAGAAGTTTTGGGAATCATCAATGCCGTTAGATCAGGAGATTCCTCCAGCCCAACCCACTGGCCCCCAAACACAGGAGCCATTGGGTGGGTTTAAGATATCCGATTTATTACAGTTGATTCAGTCTATGCCGGTATATGAGGGAAATAAAGAGGGACTAAAAGAATTCATTACCAATGTTGAGGAGTTTTTAATGCTTATTAAAGGAGCAGATCAGACACCTGCAGGGGTCATGATTTTGAGAGCAATCAGGAACAAAATTCAGGGTAAAGCTCATGAAGTCTTGTACCAATCAAATGTGCGACTTAATTGGGACGAAATTAAAGATACCTTAATTAAACACTTTGTTGATAAAAGAACCGAGTATAATCTAATAGCCGAACTTGGAATATTAACACTGCAAAGCCATCCGGAAGAAGTATTATACGAAAAAATCACAAATATTCAAAGAGCCCTACTAAACATTATTGACCAAAAGGATACTAATCCAACTATCATACAAACAAAGAAAGAATTGTTTCTTAACCATTACCTAACCACTTTCTTGAAGGGACTTCGCGGACCTTTAGGTTCAATAGTTCGAGGCAGAGACTCCACGGATATCGTTACAGCATATGAAATAGCAATTGCGGAAAAGGAAATTTATACTAGTCAAAGAGAAGCTTGGCGAATAAATCAGAGCTTTGAAAGGACAACTTATAATGGTCGACAAAAAAGAGAGAGAAATTGGTCTCAAGAGGGAAAAACAAATAATTACAGTAACAACAATCAAAGACCATTTAAACAAAAAAAATACTACAATGAGCAACACAGTGACCGACAGAGACAGAAAAATTGGGGAAACTGTAGTACCCAAACCAGAAATTCCAACTTCTCTAACCAGTCTGCAAAATCCAACACAAACAACAGTAATCAAATAAAGAAAAGAGATGAGTTGCACAACATTAATGATGACCAAAATTTTCAGTATGTAGCCTCAACATCCAAGCAGGCTACATAACCAAGCACACACATGGCTCGATTTTACCATATGTTCAAATTTAATTCCCATCTGGTAAAAAATTAAACTTTTTAATCGACACTACTACTTCTTTTATTGACCCTCAATTTGTTCCAAGTGAACAACATATTAAACTAAACGAGCCAAGAATTATAAAAACAATTATAAATACACATGCACTATATTCAGCATGTTCATTAGACATGTTTAATGAATTTAACCAAAACGGTACAATAAAATTTTTATTATTTAAATTCCATTCATTTTTCGATGGCCTTATAGGGGTCGATTTACTAAAAACATTGAAAGCAAAAGTAGACTTAGAAAATTTCGTGTTGATCACACAAAATGCTAAACTCCCAATACTCACAAAAGAAAATTTAGCAGGAGAAAAGCTAGAGATTGAGCATTCAACCAGAAAACTAATCAAGATCCCTGTTGACCTTAAATAAGGCACTTTTCTTTGTCAGGAAATACAACTAGATAATGACCTTTTTATTTCAAACGGATTATATTCAGCAGGAAATAACTTCAGTTGGGTTGAAATAACAAATTACTCCGACTCACATAAAAGTATATGTTTTGACCAACCACTTCAAGTAAATTCATATTCCAAAGATCAGCATATCGAAGTAAACATCGCTTTCCAAAATGATAATAAAACATATTTAAGCTCATTTGATTTTAACAATATAATTAGAACGACACATATCAATTCAGAAGAAATCCAATTATTAAAAGACATTTGTGTTGAATTTTCTGACATCTTTTATGATGACAGTAAGCAACTATCATTTACAAACGAAGTCAAACATAGGATTTTGACTAAAGATGATATCCCTATCTATACAAGACCTTATAGGTATGGGTTCCGCGATAGAATTGAGGTAAAGGTACAATTAAAAAAATTACTCGATAATAAAATAATAAGACATAGTCACTCTCCTTGGAGTGCACCGGTTTGGCTTGTGCCAAAGAAAGCCGATGCCTCAGGAAAAAGAAAGTGGCGTCTAGTTGTAGATTTTAGAAAGCTAAATGAGAAAACCATAAAAGACAAATACCCTATGCCAATAATAAATGATGTCTTAGATAGAATTGGGAAATCGAAATATTTTTCAATACTGGATTTAGCCAGTGGTTACCACCAGATAGAGATGCACAAAAACGACATCCAGAAAACAGCATTTTGGGCGGAGGGAGGACATTACGAGTTTCTCAGAACGCCCTTTGGCCTGACTAATGCACCTGCAACTTTTCAAAGGGTAATAGATTCCTTATTTGGTGACTTATTTGGAACCTGTTGCCTTGCATATATGGATGACATCATTGTTTTCTCGCCATCCTTACAGGAACATATCCAAAAATTAAAATTTAAAAAATTTAAAATTACAACCGGATAAGTCTGAATTCTTGAAAAAGGAAATCGAATATCTGGGTCACATTGTTACCCCTGAAGGGGTAAAGCCAAACCCGACAAAGATTGAGACAATAAAGAAATTCCCTTTGCCTACTACACAGAAGCAAATTAAATCATTCTTAGGTGTCATGGGTTGTTATAGAAAATTTATTAAAGATTTTGCTAAAATAACAAAATCACTAACTAAACAACTGAAGGGAAAATCAAAGGTTACTGTTGACGAGGACTTTATAAAAACTTCGAATATTTCGAATATTGTAAAACCTTGTTATGTAATGACCCGATCCTAATATACCCGGATTTCGATAAACCGTTTATCCTTACTACGGATGCAAGTAATGTCGCTTTAGGGGCTGTTTTATCTCAAGGAAACTTGGGATCGGACAAGCCAGTTTCATTCGCTAGCAGAACACTAACGGACACCGAGGCGAACTACTCTACGGTCGAAAAAGAGATGCTTGCCATAATTTGGGCAATCAAGTATTTTAGACCGTATCTTTTTGGTCAAAGATTCAAAATTGTCACTGACCATAAGCCCCTGACATTGCTTATGAGTTTCAAGGAACCAAATTTCAAATTGGTGAGATGGAAGCTCAGACTGTTAGAGTACGATTACGAAGTTATATACAAAAAGGGGTCTCAAAATGTGATTGCCGACGCTTTGAGCAGAACAACACTTGATATCAACTTAAATAACCAAGAATCAGTCGAGGCGACATGTGGGGAAACCGTACATTCAGTCCTAGAGAACATTTCACAGCTTATAGCAATTTCGGAAAAATGTTTAAACGATTTTAATATCCAAATTATCCTTAAAAAAGATCCAGTCTCTAACATCAAAATCTAAAGCCCGTTTAAAAACAAACTTCGCCGCATTATATCAGAACCCATTTTAAATAAAAAAGTCGTGACTAGAATTTTGAAAACTATGTTAAAACCAAATAAAACTTGTGCAATTTTTACCACTGACACAATATTCAAAATAGTACAAGAGGTTTTTTCAAAGTTTTTCTCACACAGTACACTCTATAAACTTGTTAGATGCCTGTGCATTTATTTTGATTCATATGTGGAAAATATATTGTTCTTTTTAAATGGGCTAGAGTTTCGTCAATTCCCCTGTGATTATTATATATATGCTGGGTACACTATACCACTCAATACAATATCACCAGACATGTCACATCTTTTCAACAGTCTTCAAGTAACGCCCCTGTTGAACGATTTCATTCGTCTTTAACAGAAATTTACAGACTAATAATGGAAAAGAGGAAAACTGAAAAAACTCCCACAATACATGACGATATCCTCGCCGAAGCATTGATCACTTACAACAATGCTATACACTCTGCAACTAATTTCACACCCTTTGAATTATTCTCGGGTCGAACTCACTTGTTTCAAAAAGCATTAAAATTTACTAACGAACACGATTATTTACAAGACTTGGACCTTTATCAGAGAAAACTATAACCCAAAGTTGCTCAACAAATATCTGATCAAAATAAAAAACTAACTTTAAAACTGAACGAAGAAAGAAAGGATCCACCAGAAGTGGAAACTGACGAGACAGTATTCAGAAAAGAAAATAGGAGAAATAAATTGACTCCTCGTTTTTTAAAACATATAGTCACTAAAGATAAGGTGGTCACACTTATGACAAACAAAAAGCAAAAAATCCACAAGTCAAATATAAAACGATTGACAAGAAAGCCTTAGAAAAAAAAAAAAAAAACATGTACATATATATATAAGATAAAATACAAAAACAGAAGCAAACAAAAAAAATTATTAAATA
Organism: Drosophila sturtevanti; assembly: GCA_018150375.1. Taxonomy (NCBI): domain Eukaryota; kingdom Metazoa; phylum Arthropoda; class Insecta; order Diptera; family Drosophilidae; genus Drosophila; species Drosophila sturtevanti. The sequence continues at coordinate 25,052 of JAECWJ010000389.1, forward strand.
AGATTTTTCATACATACATACCTAATTATTGTAAACAACAACATATGTATTATATAAATACTGATTACACAAAAAAAATATAAAAAAAGAAAAGAATTTAAGGAAATCCAAGGGAGCATGAACAAATGAATAAACAATGTCAATCATCAATTAAACATTATCGATCGTATTAATAACGAACAGAATATTATAAATAATTTTATTAAAAACTATAAAAAATAAGATCTATAAGGAATTAAACACTGAACACAACGAAATCCATGTTCCTCAATATATAAATAGAATTGGCCTTAGCATTGATGTTAGGTATAACCATTTAAATAATACTTTATTTTTTGCTTAAAATTATTCCAAAATTTATTTTATCAATAAACAAAATCAATAATCAAAATCAATAGACAAAATCACAGAAATTTAGCAAGACGAAATGTCATAATTTTATCGCAAGAACATTTATATAGATTACTTGAAATAGATACATTTGTAAACAAAAGTAATGTAATATTTTACATTAAAAAAAAAAATTCCAATGTTCAGGATTAAAGACTATAAATTCATTCACCTTATACCATTGCCAATGACAAGACTAAATATCTGAAAAGACCTAAACATGTTGTTTATAATAGATATAGTATTAAGCCTGCTAAACATAAATTCAAAAAAAAAAAAAAAACAAAAAAACTTCATAATGAGTATATGTGTATGAAACAAATCGTAAATGCTCCAACGTGGGATACAAATTGTCTACAAGGAATCATCAATGGAGAGAACAACCGCAAATTCTGGAACCAGAAAGGGAGTTCGTTTTTTGTGTTAAATAGACGTAAAACCTAGCATAGACAACCTCACCTACGATGATTTTGAAATGCGCAAAGATGATAATATCATGACCAGGATACCACTGTTCACCAAAATCCAAATTAACAACGCCACGGAAGAGTTAATTCTACACAAACGCCACCTGGAAGCAATCAAAGCGCAACCATTTTTGTTTAATCCTTTGAAGAGGATTAATGGTTCTCAAACCACCACCAGTCGCTACTAATTTCGTTCAGACCACCACTATGGCCTTCTCTTCAATCCAGTGGGGGAGGAGTTACCTACCCGGTCACCACACCAACGAATTCACCTTCAACTACACAAACCATGGACAACACATCAAAAAGGGCAACGAATCATACATACATACATATATACATACATACATATATACTTAAATACATATATACATACATACATAATGAGATACATAAATACATATATACATACAGACATATATACTTACATATATACATAGCTGAAGTGGAGAACGGCATTTTGTAAAATAAATGAATTCTTGTGTTGAACGTCGAACAAGACGGAGGTTTTATTTCATAAAAACTAAAATGAAACTAAATTTATATAAAAAAGGGAAATGTTACCCTTTCCTCGACCACGGCAAACCTGGCCAAGATGATAACTCGTGCAGTGGTTGGCGCGCTTACAGCTGGTGACGCGCTACCCTAGAAATTTGTGAAGTATATACTTTTTCCGTATCGTTTGTCAAAATACCCTACATTTTGGCAAATTAGCAGGGTATATAATTTTTTCCTCCAGTTCATGAAAAATACCTTGCATATCTTCTCGGATTGACATTTTATTTTTTATTTATTTTTTTTGTGTCGTCAATAAAAATTCTTTCGCTCGAAATATATTAAAAAAAAAAAAAAAAAAATCTAAAATTCAAAACAATTTACAAATATATTCACTTAAAAAAAAAAAAAAAATAAAAAATACTTTGCAAGAAGTATAATTGGTCTGAGTTCGTCCAAAAAATTGAATCATCCAATAGAAATGGCTCCACCAATTGGGACAATCCCTAAAGATTTTGAGGATGCAAAGAAAAGGCGTGCTTAATGCGTCAAAAGCATCAAACGCGTAAGTGACCAACTGAGAGATGAAACTATTTCGCTTCAAGTGACAGAGTTGGATTGTCGATTGGAAATGTTGAGTTCAAACATCGACACCGCTCTGAGATATCAGACTCGAGTAGAAACACAAAAGCACAACTGAAGTCCGCTTTGAAAAAGTCGTCCGATGCAAGCACGCTTGTGGAATACAAGTCTGAATTACCAACTCCGTCTCGTCTTCCGAGTTTGCAACTGCCTAAATTTAGTGGCAAATACTCAGAGTTTAAAAATTTTATGTCACTGTTTGAAACCCTTGTTTATACGAACGTCTCAATTCCAAAAATTGAAAAGTTTAATTATTTAATCTCGTGTCTGTCTGGTGAAGCGCTAGGAACTGTCAAAGCGTTTCAAGTCTCAGAAGACAATTATGATAAGGCGATCCTTAACCTAAAAAAGGTCCCTGACAACGATTGCCTCATTTTCATGGAAAATATTTCCGCGCTGTTCAGCCTCCCTAAAATGGCACATCCGTCGGCAGCAGATTTGAGAAGCCTTGACGACACTGTTTCGGCAATTTATGGCTCTCTGTTGTCCATTGGAGACGAAAAGTGATTTTAAATGCCACTTAGTTATGAACAAGGTCGATTCACAGACGAAGCGTAAGTGGGAAGAGCAGCTCAAATATGCGATGATGCATTCGTGGAAGGAATGTGTGACAACGCTTAATCGGCGAACATATTTCGACTGAAGAATCAGCGAAGCATTTGTTAGATCTCGTAAGACCAGAGCCCAAATCAGTTTCCACGAAGCAGCATAATCGTAGCACATTTTCGTGTTTTGTTGCAAATAAAAAGGTTAATGAGAAAACCCCAAAATGTGCGTATTGTAATTCCGAAGACCATGTAATATCCAGTTGTCCGTCATACTCAGCGTTATCAGTAAAACAAGGTTTCGATTTTGTAAAATCAGCTCCGCTTTGTATCAACTGTCTTCGGAAGGGTCACGCTGTCGCTAACTGCACAGCGAAAAAGTGACGTGCATGCAACAAATCGCACCACACGTTGCTTCACATATACACAGTGCTCACAGTGGTCGAGCGTTATCACCACCTCCACAAGATCTACCTTCTACCTCAAATGTTATGCATGTGACGGCTCCAAAGAGTGTGATTCTTGCAACTGCAATTGTTGGTGTTAGAACAAAAGCTGGCGATTTCGTACTAGCCCAAGCTTTGCTCGACAGTTGTTCTATGACCAATTTGGTAACAGAAGAAATGGCTCAACGTTTGCAGTTACCTAGAGAGGAGTGTCCAATCGACTTGCTTGGTATTTCTGAATCCAATGTTCAAGTGGCAAAATTTATACACACAGTGGTAAAGTCGCGAGTCAATCGCAGTGAGGCGCCTTTATAATTCGGTATCTTAACGTCTATTTCGTCTTACCAGCCACCCGAAACCGTCAACATGACTGGTTGGAAGATTCCGTACAATCTGCAACTAGCCGACCCTCTTCCTTATAAGCCATAAAAAATCGATATGCTCATTGGAGCAGATGCATTCTACGACCTTTTATCAATTGGTCAAATAAGGCTTTTAACCATTCAGAAAACCATATTCGGATGGGTTGTATCCGTGCGGTACCTTTCTGGCATTGGGGCAAGTCAGAAGAGGACAGTGAATTTGAGTTAACAAAACGGAGTCTTAAGCTCAATTTACAAGACCTTTTTTAAGAAATTTTGGGCTATCGAAAATCTGCCTTCCCCCATAAAAATTTCATCTCCTGCTCATCAGCTGTGCGAGAAACATTTCGCTGAAAACTTGCAAACTTTACCATCTGGTCGTTTTCAGGTGAAGCTGCCGTTTAAGGCAAATCCCAATGCACTTGGGAGGCCATTTGACGTTGCTAGACGGCGATTCTTGTCGCTAGAAAGAATATTGTCTAAAGATGTGCAATTGAAACAACTGTATCTGGAGTTCATGGAAGAATATCTTTCATTTGGACATATGTCAGAAACCGACAATAGTATTCCATATCATCCACATTTCTTCATTCCGCACCAGGTTGTTTTACGACCGCAAAGTACATCGATAAAACCTCATATTGAATTCGATTCATCATGCAAAACTTCGTCTCTAGTTGCGTTTAACAGCTCGATTTCTGGCAATACGGTGTTTAACTAAGCTGGGTGAGATGATTGAATCCTCATTACCAAAAGCTGCTGAAGTTATCAGGCATGACTTCTACGTCGATGTCATGTTGACTGGTGCTGGTTGCGTCGAGGATCTTTTGACAATTAAGTCTGAAGTGTCTCAGGCCTTGCTTAAAGCAGGGTTTGAGTTGACCAAATGGTTCTCGAACAGTCCTGAAATCTCCGCTTCCCTTAGCACAGCGACGCCGATAACAATCTCAGAATCTTAGTCGACCAAAACACTTGGTGTTTTCTGGTTGCCTAGGAAAGACATCTTCCAATTCCAATTCGACGACTCATTTATGGGTCTCCGAGCAACGAAACGGAACATTCTCTCGGTGAAATCTCGTTTGTTTGATCCACTTGGCCTGTTAAGTCCTTTAATTGTTAAAGGAAAGATTCTAATGCAGGAGCTGTGGAATGAATTGAAGTCAACCTTGTTAAATGTAAATACCATTCAGATTCCACGAGTCGTCAACACAGAGCCTAATTCACCGATAGAGATTCTTGGTTTCGCCGATGCCTCAATGAGAGCCTATGGTTGTTGTATATACGTTCGTATAAAAACTGCGGAAGGTTTTCGCACTTCGCTGCTAACTTCGAATTCAAAAGTAGCGCCCCTCAAGACCAAAACACTCCCGAGACTTGAGCTGTGTGCAGCTCACCTTCTCGCAGACCTTTGTCATCGAATTTGTCATCTGATCAGGGTACCAGTTGAGCGTACCTTTCTTTGGTCCGATTCGGAAATAACTCTTCATTGGATAAAGTCACACCCTTTGTCCTTGGCAACGTTCGTTTCAAACAGGGTGGCTGAAATTCAAGAATGATCAGAGAACGTATCATGGCGACATCTACTAACAAAACAGAACCCAGCAGATATTGTGTCTCGCGGTTGTAATGTTGACGAACTAGTTGATTCGATTTGGTTATCTGAACCTGGTTTTCTCGGACAACCTCAAAGCGATTGGCCAATCAATCGGCAATGAGCTGTCGTGCTGACCCTTGTAGTTGACGAGAATCCACTAATTGAGACCATCGAAGCTTGTTCGTCACAAACAAAATTAATAAGAGTGTTTTGTTATGTGTTCCGTTTCATCTGTAGATGTAAAAATAAATCGACTGTATATTATGATATAATTCCGTCACTATTAGAGCGAAAAGAAGCTTTTCACAAAATTGTTGAAATACTTCAAAATAAAGAATTCCGAGAAGATATAGGACAAATTCGTAAGAGCGCCAGAGTGGGTCAAAAACTTCAAGGTTGGACTCCATTTCTGCACGAATTCACTGGATCGTGGTGCTGATGCTCGAAAGCGAGGTGGACGCAGTGCGGGAATTCGCGTCAGCAAGCGGATGCAAATTGGCGTTCATACCTCCAAGAACGCCGCACTTCGGAGAACTATGGGAGAGTCGAGGCGACACTCAACTCGAAACGATGGCCATAACACCCGGGCACTTACTGATCGGAGGGCCATTAAGGGCACTGCCGCACCACGGGACTCCGGACCAGGGAGTCTCGGCGGCTGCTTAAAGCAGCGATGATCCCGGGAGTATGTGCTAGGGCTGCAAACGCGGGCCAAGTGGCACGAGCGGAGGCCTAACATCACCGTGGGAGATCTCGTCCTCATCGCAGAGGACAATCTACCAACAGTGGATGACGGGCCGAGTGGTGTCCGAGTGGTGGCACTATGTGGATGTTGTGTGTTTGTCCACTAAATGTTTTATATTGGAGTTGGAGGCGAGCGGGATCGAACAACACTGGAGCGAATTCGACCCGCCGAAATGCTTCTTGTTAAAAAAATAATTATTTGCAGAAAGATATAAGACTAGGCTACATAACCATGATAATGCTCTATCACTTGGACTTCTGGATATCACAAGCAAACAAAGGCGACTTAAAAGATTCCACGTCCTAGACCTGCCCTACAGAAATAGATAAATATGTAAACATGATATGCAAAAAATTAATAATAATACAACAAATGGAACACCAAAAGATGAAGTGGAAACAGACTCGCAGAGAAACGACCTCCAATTTTTATGCCCGATATTAGTGATATAATTGGATTTCTTCAATTCCTCAACACAACAAGACGGTGAAATGGTGAAAACGGATAAAAAATACTAGAGCTTCGTTAAACTATTAACGGCTAAAAAAGTAGACTGCCACACATTTCAGCTGAAGCAGGAAAGGACATTTAGGATCGTAGTTAAAAACAACTATTAGTAAAACAGTCTTAGATGATAATGTAACTTCTTAATAAGTTATACAAGTAGATCTCCGCTTAGCCACATGGAATGCTAACGGAGTTTCCAATCATTGTAATGAAAAAACCTTATTTATAAAAACCAACAAATACAGAAACACATTTGACTAATAAAAATTATATGGCCGTTAATGGGCTTGACATCAATAATGTTAATCACCTATCTGGAAAAGCACATGATGGTAGTGCAGTTATTGTAAAAAACACTTTATAATACAAGGCATTAGATTGTATCAGCACAAATATTATGCAAGTTGCGGCAATCCAAGTACAATGGTTGTCCTCAAAGATGTCTATTGCTGCTGTGCATCTGTCACTAGGATATTCATGAAAAGTAGACAATTTTCATGCACTGTTTTAACGGCTTGGTAGATGCTTTATTGTTGGTGTGGCGACTATAATGATAAGCATTCATTGTGGGGGTCAAGGCTTGTGAAAGTGGTGAATTTTAGAAGTGTATCACCAACAAGAAATACTTAACCTTACTGGCAGACAAATCGACGTACTGGCTAATTTTGCTTTTTACGCAGGTACCGCAAAATCATTTTCAAATAGATGAGAACTTTGATCAGAGCTCTGACCACTCACCGATTATAGAAACTTATGAAACTTCAGTGCGCTTACAACAAAAATCCTACTGCATTTTTAATGGATAAACCAACTTAAATGGATTTGAAAATTGGCTATTTCATGCCTAAATATATCACTGAAAAAAAAACTGCCGGAAATATGGCAAACAACGGGAAGCCCAACTAACAGAAGAATTTTCAATAAAGCTGTCAAGAACTTAAATAAATAAAAAAAGAAGCTGCTGCAGGTGATTTGGATTAAAGGCTTTGGAAAGCAGCTAGGTATCTTTAGAGACCATCCAGAAGATCTACCATAATTGTTGATAGTATGGGACAACGCTGCAGGGGCAATGATGAGAAAGCTGAGGCGTTTGCAGAACATTTAAGCACTGTTTTTAAGCCAAACTTATAAAATGGCGCCCGATCAGGGACGAGTTTTTGAAGTGAAAAAATATATAAATATAAAATAAAAAGACTCTAAAGAACAGTGGTACATACATATGTACATGCATATATATAAAAATTTAAAAAAGCTTAAAACTGTGAAGTCAACGCATTACGTTCTATTTGTTGCGGAAATAAATAAATTCATACATTTCTACATAAAACAAAAAACAAAACAAAAGAACAAAAAACAGTTCACAGTTCAGTTAAGCTGCACACCCCGTCGGGGAACTTAACGGAAAACAAAACATAAAATTTCTCCCGCGTCTGTCGCGAAATATGTATATAAAAATATATTGTAAAGTGCTTGGAGTGGCCATACCCTACGTTCAGCAAATTCGATGTCGGAGTTAACGAAAGTTGATTCCACAGCGAAGGTCAATTCTAAGGTAAAGGGCTAAAAATTGAAAGAGCTCAAATCGAGAAATTCTCTTCGGCAATTGTGCTGGCCATCTTGAGCACACACTTTCAATTTCTAGCACAGAAAGTAGTTGAGCTTACAATAACCCTTGCATGCATACATACATATATATCCATACATAAATACATAATACTAACAAGTGAACCGCTTCTCTTTATTGTATAAAAATTTTTTAAACTGTACCATTGCTGATCAGCGAATTTCGAATCGTAAGATTCTAATTTTGTGGTAAATTAATATTACAAAATTATTTGTCTTTTCTTATTGCCAAGCGCAAAAATTCGCTCTTCGCCCCCCAGTACCCCCTCTCACCCAATCTGCATTACATGCTTACCGTTTAGTTGGTCTGCAGCGCACACACACATACATATATATCCATACATACAACGGAATTTTCTATTTCGTCGTTGTGTTGTTGTTGCGTGCAGTGGTTGGCGCTCTTACAGCTGGTGACGCGCTATCCTAGAAACGAGCTAAATTTGTGGGGTATATACTTTTTCCGTATCGTTTGTCAAAATACCCTAAATTTTGGCAAATTATGTTTATTTACAAAAAAAAATAATAATAATAATTTGCAAGTAGTATAATTTGTCTGAGTTCTTCCGATAATTTAAATCATCCATAGTAATGGCTCCACCAACCTGGACTATCCTTAAAGATTTTGTGGAATACAAGTCTGAATTACCAACTCCGTTTCGTCTTCCGAGTTTGTAACTGCCTAAATTTAGTGGCAAATACTCAGAGTTTAAAAATTTTATGTCACTCTTCGAAACCCTTGTTCATACAAACGTCTCAATTCCAAAAATTTTAAGTTCAATTATTTAATCTCGTGTTTGTCTGGTGAAGCTTTAGGAACTGTCGAAGCGTTTCAAGTCTCAGAAGACAATTATGATAAGGCGATCCTGAACCTCAAAAGGGTCTATGGCAACAATTGCCTCATTTTCATGGAAAATATTTCCGCGCTGTTCAGCCTCCCTAAAATGGCACATCCGTCGGCTGCAGCTTTGAGAAGATTTGTCGACACTGTTTCGGCAATTTATGGCTCTCTGTTGTCCATTAGAGACGAAAAGTGATTTTAAATGCCACTTAGTTATGAACAAGGTCGATTCACAGACGAAGCGTAAGTGGGAAGAGCAGCTCAAATATGCGATGATGCATTCGTGGAAGGAATGTGTGACAACGCTTAATCGGCGAACATATTTCGACTGAAGAATCAGCGAAGCATTTGTTAGATCTCGTAAGACCAGAGCCCAAATCAGTTTCCACGAAGCAGCATAGTCGTAGCACATTTTCGTGTTTTGTTGCAAATAAAAAGGTTAATGAGAAAACCCCAAAATGTGCGTATTGTAATTCCGAAGACCATGTAATATCCAGTTGTCCGTCATACTCAGCGTTATCAGTAAAACAAGGTTTCGATTTTGTAAAATCAGCTCCGCTTTGTATCAACTGTCTTCGGAAGGGTCACGCTGTCGCTAACTGCACAGCGAAAAAGTGACGTGCATGCAACAAATCGCACCATACGTTGCTTCACATATACACAGTCAGCAGTGGTCGAGCGTTACCACCACCTCCACAAGATCTACCTTCTACCTCACATGTTAAGCATGTGACGGCTCCAAAGAGTGTGATTCTTGCAACTGTAATCGTTGGTGTGAGAACGAAAGCTGGCGATTTCGTGCTAGCCCGAGCTTTGCTCGACAGTTGTTCCATGACCAATTTGGTAACAGAAGAAATGGCTCAACGTTTGCAGTTACCTAGAGAGGAGTGTCCAATCGACTTGCTCGGTATTTCTGAATCCAATGTTCAAGTCACAAAATTGATATATACGGTGGTAAAGTCGCGAGTCAATCGCAGTGAGGTGCCTTTAGAGTTCGGTATCTTAATGTCTATTTCGTCCTACCAGCCACCCGAAACCGTCAACATCACTGGTTGGAAGATTCAGAACAATCTGCAATTAGCCAACCCTCTTTTTTATAAGCCACAAAAAATCCATATGCTCATCGGAGCAGATGCATTTTACGACATTTTATCAATTGGTCAAATAAAGCAAGGTCAAGAACTTCCAACCCTTCAGAAAACAATATTCGGATGGGTTGTATCCGGGCGGTACCCTTCTGCTATTGGGGCAAGTCAGAAGAGGACAGTCAATTTGAGTTATCAAAACGAAGTCTTAAGCTCAATTGACAAGACCTTGCAGAAATTTTGGGCTATCGAAGATCTGCCTTCCCCCTTAAAAATTTCATCTCCTGCTCATCAGCTGTGCGAAAAAAATTTCGCCGAAAATTTGCAAATTTTACCATCTCGTCGTTTTCAGGTGAAGCTGCCGTTCAAATCGAATCCCAATGCGCGTGGGAGGTCATTTGACGTCGCTAAACGGCGGTTCTTGTCGCTAGAAAGAATATTGTCTAAAGATGTGCAATTGAAACAAATGTACAACCGCAAAGTACATCGACGAAACTGCGTGTTGTATTCGATGCATCATGCTAAACTTCGTCTCAATTTGCGTTAAATGACATTTTGATGGTCGGTCCCACCATTCAAGAGGAGCTATACTCGACTCTGTTTCGCTTCAGGCTTCATAAGTATGCCTTGACAGCGGACGTCAAGAAAATGTATCGGCAAATACTGGTACATGAAGCAGATCGAGACTTATATCTAGCACGTCGTGTGGAGAAAAAACCCAGATGATTCTTTGAGACTGTTTAGGTTAAACACTGTAACATATGTCACTGCGCAAGCTCCACAAAGCTGGGTGAGATGATTGAATCGTCATTACCAAAAGCTGCTGAAGTTATCAGGCATGACTTCTACGTCGATGACATGTTGACTGGTGCTGGTTACGTCGAGGATCTTTTGACAATTAAGTCTGAAGCGTCTCAGGTATTGCTTAAAGCAGGGTTTGAGTTGACCAAATGGTTCTCGAACAGCCCTGAAGTCTTCCCTTAGCACAGCGACACCGATAACAATCTCAGAATCTTAGTCGACCAAAACACTTGGTGTTTTCTGGTTGCCTAGGGAAGACATCTTCCAATTCCAAATCGACGACTCATTTATGGGTCTCCGAGCGACAAAACGGTGACATCTCGTTTGTTTGATCCACTTGGCCTTTTAAGTCCTTTACTTTTTAAAGGAAAGATCCTAGATGCAGGAGCTGTGGCTGAAGGGTCTTGACTGGGACGAATCGATTCCAATGAATTTGGAAACAGCATGGAATGAATTGAAGTCAACCTTATTGAATGTAAATACCACTCAGATTCCACGATTCGTCAACAAAGAGGCTAATTCACCGATAGAGATTCATGGTTTCGCCGATGCCTCAATGAGAGCATATGGTTTTTGTATATACGTTCGTGTAAAAACTGCAGAAGGTTTTCGCACTTCGCTGCGAAGTCAAAAGTAGCGCCCCTCAAGACCAAAACACTCCCAAGACTTGAGCTGTGTGCCGCTCACCTTCTCGCAGACCTTTGTCACCGAATTCGTGATCTGATCAGGGTACCAATTGAGCGTACTTTTCTTTGGTCCAATTCGGAAATCACTATTTATTGGATAAAGTCACACCCACCCTTCGTCGTTGGCAACGTTCGTGTCGAACAGGGTGGCTGAAATTCAAGAATGGTCAGAGAACGTATCATGGCGACATGTACCAACAAAACAGAACCCAGCAGACATTGTGTCTCGTGGTTGTAATGTTGACGAACTAGTTGATTCGATTTGGTTATCAGGACCTGGGTTTCTCGGACAACCTCAAAGCGATTGGCCAGTCAATCAGCATGTCCAACTAACGAGAATCCGCTAAGACCATCGAAGCTTATTCGTCACATACAAAATTAATAAGAGTGTTCTGTTATGTGTTTCGTTTCATCTGTAGATGTAAAAATAAATCGACCATATTCGATGATGTAATTCCATCACCTTTAGAGCGAAAAGAAGCATTTCACAAAATTGTTGAAATACTTCAAAATAAAGAATTCCGAGAAGATATAGGAAAAATTCGTAAGGTTTGACTTCATTTTTGCACGAATACACTGGCTCGAGGTGCTCATTTTCATTGTTGAGAGACGGGGGCGACTTGTAAACGCTCCTATTTCATATGATGCGAAATTTCAGCTCATTTTATCGAAACGCTCGCAATTCGTGCGAAGCTTTGTCCGTCACCTCCATTTATCGAATTGTCATGTTGGTCCAAGAGCTCTGGTAAGTCACCTGCGTGAGCAGGTGATTATTAACGCTCAAGAAGTCTGCAGACAAACAGTGAGATCATGTATCTTATGTTTGAAGTACAAGCCACGCTTGATGAACCAAATCATGGGAAACTTGCCTGCAGACAGAGTGAGACAGCTCCGCCCATTCAGCATTTGCGGCGTTGATTTTTGTGGCCCAGTACATACAACATTGAGAATTCGAGGAAGGCCTCCATATAAGACTTATATCGCACTTTTCGTTTGTTTTTCTTCCAAAGCGGTTCATTTGGAACTAGTGTCCGATTTAAGCACTAATACCTTTCTTATGGCTTTCCAAAGGTTCATCGGCCGGAGAGGAGTTCCGCAAGCAGTCCACTGCTACAACGCAGCGAACTTCGTCGGAGAGAGTCGGGAGCTGGAGGATCTTCGGCACAAGATCAAAAGCGAGGTGAACGCAGTGCGGGAATTCGCATCAACAAGAGGATGCGAATTTGCGTTCATACTGCCAAGAGCACCGCACTTCGGAGGACTATGGGAGGCAGGTGTCAAGTCTGCAAAGCACCTACTCCTACGGACGATGGCCAACGCCAGTCTCACGGCAGAAGAGCTGGAAACGGTGCTGGTGGCAGTCGAAGCCACACTCAACTCCAGACCTCTGGGAGCGGTCAGCCAGGACCCAAACGACGGCGAGACCATAACACCCGGGCACTTGCTGATAGGAGGGCCCTTAAGGGCACTGCCGCACCACGGGACTCCGGACCAGGAGAGTCTCAGCGGCTGCTTAAAACGATGGCGAGCTCTCTCGTTGCTCAAGCAGGCGTTCTGGCAGCGTTGGTCCCGGGAGTATGTGCTAGGGCTGCAAACGCGGTGTGGGAGATCTCGTCCTCGTCGCAGAGGACAATCTACCACCTCAACAGTGGATGACGGACCGAGTGGTGGCCACAACCGTCGGGCAGGACGGCGCAATCAGGGTCGCAGACGTGAGGACGACCGGAGGCGCAACGTACAGAAGGGAGATCCACAAGCTGGCACCATTGCCAGTTCTTTGAAGGACTGAAGCCCTCTACGGGGGCCAGTCTACGCGCAGATGAGCGCTATGTGGATGTTCTGTGTTGTCATTTTAAATGTTCGATGTTGGAGTTAGAGGCAGGCGGGATCAGTGCAAATGGAGGATCAAAACTTAAGTGTGAACCTGACATCACAAACGGGAACAACACCGCCTCCAACACTTTCGGACGAGTATGACGTGCAATTATGGAATCGCAAAGTCGTAATCATAATTTTCCAACATGTTTAACACTTTAACGCTATGAACGCGACGAGACTCCATCGGCCACGTTCTTTAATTTGCTGAGCTGAAGGATAACGAATGCCTCGTAACCTACACAAGCGTATTGATGACTTTGCTTATAACCAAGTGTCGAAACATAAGCCTGGAAGAAGTGGCTGTCACCACCGTAATCGCTCTCAGAGCAAACTGTGACAGTCGTCTACAACGAATGTACAAACAAGCTCCAGTCGGAAGGCGTTTACGTTCGAAAAAACTGGAACATCGTCCGTGGTGATAGTTCTGGACCTGACTACTACAGAAAATGAGTTACCTCTGCAACGAGTCACTTCTGCGTAAAACCCCAACACAAAGTTGCAGAATGCAGACTGATGATGCGTCAAAAGAGACGCAATGTGACTTGTTGTCATACCAATGCCCATAATATAGAAATATTGTATCATGTCGCCGCTGCCGGGGTCGAGCATGCGTTGTAGTTTTGATCTCGTCCTACTACAGGATGTAGGATTGATCTCTTCCTACTCCACCACTAACACAAAAAAAAAAACCAAAAATGAATGTCACAACCAAGAATCTATGAATAGCTATGTGCATGCCAAATTTTATGTTGTTTAGCTTTTGCATTCTCTCTCTCTAATAACCTTTGTGGTTATTATCGCCAGTTTGAGCAAGTGTAATAATAATTGAATAATTAAAAAATAAGGGGGTTAGGTTGCCGTAAAAGACATTGCAAGTGAATTTAAACGCGTCCAACAGTACATTATCAGGTTTCCAAATTCAAAAAACATAATACTATTAATAACTTGCCAAGAGTGACATGGCGAAAAAAACAATCAGTTCGTTCGTACGGTTTGAAAACGTTTAAAAGAAGCAGGTGTCAAGACTTACCGAGCGAAGGAAATACCTTACATCACAAAAGTAAGCAAGGGGGAAAAATTGGCTTTCCCAAAGGAGCATCAGCATAAGCCAAAAGAGTTTTGTAGGAGCGTTCTTTGGACGAAGGCAGAAGATTTTTGTAAGGTTGCCGATGGTACAACGACAAAAAAAAAACTCGTTTGCCAAACAGTGGGTCATGGCGGTGGTTCTGTCATGTTCTCGGGATGCCTTTAGTACAAATGGTTGGGTGACTTGGTTCCCATTGAAGGCTCGCTGATAATATTTGAGACTCCTGAATGATCACACTTTTCCTTACGGAGACAGGCTTATCGGTGAGTCATTCATTCTGCAACAGGATAATGTCCCATGCCACAAAAGCACAATTTTTGAAAGATGTTGGTGTCAATACTCTCGACTAGTCACCAGAGTCGAGACTTAAATGTTATTGAAAACGTGTGGTCCCTCATTAAGCTGAAGCGGAGAGCATCTTTTGCATTAAAGCAAAAAAGAAACAATTTCTGAGATTACTTCCCTTTCTTGTTCACGAATATCTTTAAATCTTTATTTAGTGGACTCAGTTGCAAAAAGTTATTGAAGCTAAAGGGGAGTACACATTCTATTAATTAAAATTATATTTGGAAGCCCTTTTATGTTCCAATTACTAATAAAATAGAAAAAATCATTCGTCAAAATTCTTATGCCAAAGGCTGAAAATCAATTTATTTCATATTTTTATAAATTTCCATGAAATAATTTTTGTTAGATTATTTTTAAGTTTGTATCAAGGGGATGCAAGGAAGAAAAAAAAATTGTTTAATTCTATAAATCCAATAAAAATAAATTATAAGCAATTTTAATTTCGTCAGAATACTTATGCCGACTAGTGTATTTCAAGTGCTCAGCTTCTTGCTCTCTTCACTGTTGTTCTAAGTAAGTCATAACGAATTGCAAATTGTATATATTGTATGTGTATACATACATAAATGTTTGTAATTGGTTCATATAACTTGCTGCATTTGCTGATTTATTTATTGATTTATATCGGTATTATTATCCGTATACCAAAAGGCTTGAAATTAATTTAGATCCTTACGAAGGCAGTACCTAGGATATGATGCTCGATATAGGATATGATGATCAGATCAAATTCAAGCAAAATTTGTGCATTGAGTTCCTTGCCTCCACCACGAAATGTTAATGGTGGTAGGCAACTTATTGATCTGGCTTCACACTTTTGTAAATTTGTTCTTGGCTTCTCTCAAGTGATAAAACCGTTATAATTCCTTACATTCGGGTAATGTTATAATTTGGAATGCAAAATTAAAAAAAGTTCGCTTAGGAAAATTGGCTACCCCTATAAATTAACCAGTCTCAGTTTTTGTCCATAATATCTAAAAGAATCGCATACTGATGTGAGTTCCTGCGGGTATCGCGCTCTTATACCGAATCAACAATAAACTCTATGTGGTCGAATGTTTTAGTATAACCAGATCCGCTCCTAAGTCCAAGTATTATTCCTATAAATTGGAAACATTTCCGGTTGTAGAATATGTGAAGCATTTCCGACGTTACCTGCTAGGAGGTGAGTTTCTTGTCTATACTGACTGCAACTCGTTAAAGGCTTTGTGAACTAAGATGGATTTGACTCCTACGGTTCATCACTAGTAGGCCTACTTGCAATCATTTGTTTTTGATATCTATTACAGACTGGGAAAACAAATGACTCATGTGAACTTTCTCACTAGAATTCCAGTTTATTCTGAATCTAGTTTGACATTATGTAAAATTACAAAAAATTGCATAAATTTAGCCGAAATTTCTAGGGACTTTCTTCTTGCTGAACACCAATTGGACCCAATAATAGGTGAAACGCCGGTTGTGTTCAGTGCATTTAAATGGTCGGCTATAAATAAGGTACATGAGTCGATTCCATCTTGGAGGCAAGATGGTAGATCAGGGTAGATGTTTCTGTAGTACGAAATTGTCTAAATTCTGTTCATCTCAAACTAATCTGCATCTATTTGAAAAAGAAGTGAGTTGTGTAAACGATCAAGCTAAACGGGATATGATATTCTGAAGGAGACTCGGCCTCCAGGATTAGTTCCATCTTGCGAAACTGAGTTAGAAGTAGACTTGAGGAGTGTTAGAGATCGCGCTAGTAATATTATGAAAACCTTGGCATCGTACGACAAGATAACATTTGATTTAAATGAAGCAACAGTAGTTAGGCACAAGGTTAGTTACCATGTACTTTTAAAGAATGAGGAAAGGCAGCATGGGATTTTGAATTTGATGGTGCATTTTAGGTAGTAAACATATTAGACGGTAACCGATATACATTTAGTCCCTTAAAAATAATACATTGTGCAAGTATTGCCATGAAAGTATTAGAAGAGTGGCATATGGCAATGTTCGAAAAGAATTGGAGTTGACGATAATAGACGCACAGGTGGGACGATGTGTAATCCGTCCAGGTAGGGCGAAGAGTTAGCCGGCTAAATAAAACGTCGAAGTTGTGGCTTGAAGACGCGAAAATGGTAAAATTACGGAAAATATATGCTGTATTTTGAGAGTAATGTTAATGTTGTAGTTGAATGTAATCCATGAATACGTAATTTAAAGAGAATGAACTAGTTGTGTGTTATAGTAAGTGTACTATAGTAGGACAAACAATAAAGTTAGGATTCCTGTTCTAATCTAAAAAATTATATCTACGTAGACTGACGTATAAGCGCCAGGATTAAGTTGTTATTGTTATTCTGTTGTGGTAATTTCGTTGGATACACTTTGTCGTTATTGCCACCTATAGCTGGAGTTAACTTAGGTTGTAGTTGTCACATTTTGCTACACTCAGTTTAGTATGATGCTGGAAGCATATAAGTTTGAAGGTGTAGAGGAAATGCCTAAAAATTGTTGTTGCACTCAATGACTTGCAAAAAAGGTACGACAAAAGGTATATCAAATCTACGTTCCGTCAGTTTGAGGAATTCCCTAGATTGCTACATTCGTCCCTCAGATATTTCTAGGCCAAAGTTTTGGTATAAAAGGCAGTGCTACTTGTAGAGATAGTTCTATTGAGATTTTCCAAGCAGCGGGCAATTCGTTGGTGTCGCAAAAGTAAATTCGAACGTCTTAAGTGAAGAAGCAAATGGAAAGTGAAAATGAAGGTTTAAAACTTTAACGTAAACTTTACGTATTGACCGACGCTGAGTATCGGCCGCCAGTTCTGCCTGCATATTCAATGAATCCGTTCGTCGTTCCCCATGCTCTATTGTATTTTGAAACTGCGCTTGCTCTTTGGTACTATTTTATTTGGTACAGATTTTCTTCTCGACCGACGTCGAGTATTTGCCACCTGTTCTGCCTGCTTATGACTTAGATTCCATCGAGAAGATCCTATATCCTATAACCTAGACCCAGCCTAATCACTGGATCCTTTCATCGTTTCTAATGTTCTACAATGTTAAGTGGCTACTTCCCTAGCCTAATGTTAACATTTTGCCTACAAATTCATCGACTTAAGGTATAAAGAGCTTATTCCTCTACTCTACTGTCTATGCTTAAATTAGCCTTACGTCATTATTGCTATTCCTTAATCTTCTTCATGGAAAGCGTTGAGAAGCTGAAAGTCTAATTAATCTAGGCATATTGATACTTTATTGATAAAACACTAATCGAAAATTAAGTTAGTCAAAACTTAAGCAAAATAACCAAATTAGAAAATATGTGAATTTAAAAATTTGGAGAAAAAATAATTATAATAATGAAAACTTGTAAAAAATAAAATACAGTGTGGTATGTAAATACATAGAAGTATAAACAGTGAAAAAAATGTGTATTTCTAAAGGGAAAATTAAATGAAGTAAGCAAGTCGTCGCTGCCGACATGGAGTAACTCTGTACCAATGAGATATTTTATAAACTTAAACTCAAACTCCTTCCGAATCCCCATTAATTGAATGTACATTATTTTGTTAGGTGTTCATACGGACGGACGGACAGACCGACAACCAGACGGAGGGACAGGCGGAAATGGCTGTATCGGCGGTTGATGCTGATCAAGAATATTTATACTTTATGGGGTCGGAAATGTTTCCTCCTGCCTGTTACATACATTTTAGTGACTTTAATACATCCTTTTACCCATACACCGGGTATAAAAATTTATTTATTTGTGGGAAAATAAATAGTAAATAAATAAAACAGTAGCAGCAGTAGCAGCAATTTAAAAAATGAAGCAAGCAAGTCGACTCTGCCGACTTGGAGTATACCCTGTACCAAATGAAGTAAGCAAGTCGTCCATGCCGACTTGGAGTATGCCCTGTACCAAAAAAGGATATTTCATTTAAACAGACTCCTCCGCAATCCTCATTAATTGAATAAAATTTTTCATAAAATTCTCTTAACAAACCGCAACACAAAATGCAGCTTTCTCGCTCATTCACATCAGTGAACGAAACTAATGCGTCATTCGGTACAAAGCAACATACGCATGCTATCTCGCTCACACATTTCAGTTGCTGCTGCCCATAGAATTTCAGTACAAAACATATATACGTATATCTCCGGTCAGATGGTACATATTGGCTACAGAATTGGTTCTACCAAAAATAATACAGTTTTTTCTAATTTGCGGGGGCGGACGTGGGCGTGGCAAAAATTTGAAACAAACTTGATCTGCCTGCAGTAGTATGTTAGTTGCTTTTATTTTTGAGCAATTTGTTTAAAAAACCAAAATTGTCTTCGTCTAAATCTAATACTTGTACTAGCTAAAACCTTAAAAAAATGCTTATTATTGCTATATTATTTAAGGTACATGTGACGCACAATGTTCCAAGACCTCATTCTCTTTTATAGTTTGAACTGCGTCCTCATCTGATGAGCGTAAAGAATAAACAGTAAACAATAAACAGTTATTTGCAAGCAGTGCTCTATAAACTCCACAATTTCAATTGTTGGTTGCGATAGCCTTACTGGTTAATGTTTTGGTGTCAAACAATTTTGTAAATTTATTAGGGCCTCGCTATTTCGGTATACATTGCAAGCGTCCAGCTTCTCGCTCTCTAAATTTTCTGACGAATTCTAGAAAACAACAACACAATACAAATAGTTTTCTGTCTCTTTCTGTTTCGCACTCAGCTTGTAGTTTTTTCAAGCAAGTGTTCGCATATATGTATGTATGTATACATATACGCATATATAAAAGCAAATATAAACGTATTTAATTGGCTGCATATGCATACATACTGATGCTGATGGGGGTTGATTCATTGATTTTATTGATTTATGTCGGTGTTTATTATCCGATCTGATTCAAACTTACTGATATGATGTAGAAGTATAATTCCCATCTGATCACCAAATTTGGTTGAGATATCTTAAAAAACAAAAAAGTTTTTCTCACAAAAACATACTTTTTCTGATGGGGGTTGATTATTGATTTTATTGATTTCTGTCGGTGTTTATTATCCGATCTGAATCAAACTTGCTGGTAAGGTGTAAAAGTATTGTAATTCTTATCTGTGTGCCAAATTTGGTTGAGATATCTCAAAAAACAAAGAACTGTTTTGAACAACTCACATTTTGACCGAGGTACCTCTGATCTTTCCTATTTTTCTATAACTTATAGTTGTCCGATCCGACCAATCTTTAAACTTGATTTGGATAAATCATCAATGAAGAGAATGATATGACTTTTATTCAAGTAGCTCAAAATTTAAGTTCGAAAAAGCGCGAAGAAACAGACAGACGGACAGACGGACATGGTCATATCGACTCGGCTTTCGATGCTGATCAAGAATATATATACTTTATGGGGTCGGAAACGATTATTTCTATGCGTTACAAACATCTGACCAATTTTATTATACCCTCTGCAAGGGTATAAAAATGAATTATCGCTTGGATACAATTATTTGGTAACATGTATTGTATACAAGATACATTACGTGGAATTGCCTAACTGCATCAGTTGCTAACAAGCAACTGAAGAAAATCAACTCTGAGCAGCCGAATTTCGCAATCAATGAATTTGCTGAAAGAATGGGGTTTAAGTTTATTCCCATTCAATCACACCATTTTGGTGAAATTTGGGAAACAGCAGTTAACTCAGACAAATATTAACTGCCAAATAATGTCTCAACAGCAAATTTGTCATTTGAACAATTTACAAAAATTATTGTCAACGAAGCGATCTTGGATTCACGGTCCCTCACATCCAATTTAAAAGGAATACTTATTGGAAACCCTTTGGTAGCTCAGCTAAACCCAGAATCCCTCAGTCAAAAATCTTTGACCATCGGAACTAAGAGAGTATAATGGTTTTTACTAAATTAAGGACGCTTAGCGAGTTTTCACCGAGCGACTACGTGAAGAGCAAAATTTCATAATACTTTTATTAATATCTGGTTTTACATTCTTCAAGTTAGATAACATTTTGTTTAGAAAAGTTTGTTCAGTTTTTGCTTAGGACTGGCACCAGATGCATCGTTAATATGAAGTTTTAACGATTGCTCAGTAAAAACTAAAATATGTAGATCAAAGATTTAAGTCCTCTTACTTTCTGATAGGTTAGACATAGGGATGAAATTTTTTGTTGTTGAAGAACTTGAAATAGAGGGGATGGAAAGTTGTTTGCTGTGTATTCTTCATCTAATTAGACTATTAAGGGCAGATATCTCCCTTGGATATGTATGCGGATGACGTTAAGATTTGTCTTAGTTTTAAGGACATGGCCTCCCCGTTTCGGTTGCAATTTGACCTTCACAACTTCGAGTCTTGGTGTGTACTTAACTTGCTAAACCTCAACACTTCTAAATGTAGTGTATTAACTTTTTTCAGAAATACTCCACACATTGTGACATATTTTCTTAATAATAGTCCTTTAAAACGCCTCGATGAGATAAATGACTTGGGTGTCCTTATGGACCGAAAGTTATCTTTAAAGTCTCATATTTCCACTCCTGTCGGCAAAGCTATGGGAGTTCTTGGGTTTGTAAAAAGATGGTCAAAGGAATTTAATGACCCTTACACAACCAAAATTCTCTTTACTTCATTGGTCCGTCCTATCCTTGGGTATGGATCTTGCATATGGGCACCTAAATATTACTCACACCAAGCAAGAATTGAATCTGTCCAAAAGCAGTTCCTACTCTTTGCTCTTCGTGGTCTGAACTGGGATCGCAATATCAATTTACCATCGTACTCTAGTAGACTTCTTTTACTTAACCTACCTTCTCTAACTAACCGTAGAGTAATGCTTGGCGTGATCTTCATCCACAAGCTCCTTAATGGTGATATAGACTCGACTAAGCTATTTTGCTGCGTAGCTTTATCTGTTCCTTGTAGACCTACTAGAAATGTCATACCTCTATCACTTCCACGCTGTTCTACTAACTATGCCATGCATGAACCTTTTCGAATCCTTTGTTCTGATTACAGTCGCTTTTACAGTGTAATCAGTTCTGAGCTCTCTCTTTCTTTACTAAAAACTGACAGTTTATTCAATCTATCCCTGGTCTGACTCATAAAAACTCTTATCTTTATCTTGACTGCTCGGCATGAGACTCAATTTTGTCCCCCTGTTTGCTCCGAACTATCCCTCACCTTGGCTTTGTACCCCACACATTTAAAATGCATGATATTATCACACAGCCAGCATGAAAGAAATACGTTATGGGGCGGAGGTGGGTTCATACATTTGTTGCTACAGCAGGCAGACATTTTACACAATTTAATAAATCAAAGTACCTAAGAAACTATGGAAAAGAAAAACTCACTCCGTACTTAAAGCAACACTTGAATAAAACTTACAGAGATGATAGAAAGAAATTAAGAGTAACCACCCATACAAAAAACGTGTATCAAAAAAAAAAACTGAGAGTCCTTGATGAGAATAACAGTGTCGCTGCAGTAAAAGTAAGACTGTGAGTATTACTGGCAGCAGCAATCAAGCCCAGGAATCAGAACGGAATGCTTATTCACAATGTTTGGTCAAAAGTTGATTTAGAAGTTCGACAAACCTACAATCAAACTCAGGACTATGAAAAATTGACTAAGTGGGATAATTGCTGGTATGCGCTTAAGAAATATAAGAAAGGCAACTCAATAAGACTGTTTAAAATGAAAGGCATCCAATCATACCATTGCTAAATGTCCTTTCCTTACAGCACAGTCTGTTGATGATCGATTTAATTTCGTCAGACAATTTTATGCAAAAGGGAATATCGATGCGAAGTGCCCATCAAAATATAAATGTCGTGTGTGTCAAGGTTTACACCACACTTGTTTGCATTGATTTGTTGCGGATGGACAACAGTCTTTGTCAGGATATTTAAAAGTTGCAACCACATTGGGAAAATATAAATTTGGAAATTTGTTGCAAATATGTGTTTGAAAGTATGTGTATGAAATGTCAAATTTTTGGATAAATAACAAATTACAGCAGGTGAAATTTAAGAAAATATTTATAAATGTAAAAAACGAATGTTTCGAAAGAAACATTTTTTGGATTACTGAGGCAAAAAAACACACCCGCGGCGCAAATACACACAGCCCTTTAAGTTAACACTATTTACTTCTTGGAAAATCTCATTTCACTTTTTACTTTTCACAACACAGTAAAAGAATCACAAAAAAACGATGCTTACACTTTGAGGATAGGATTTAAAATGATCCACGGGAAGATGGCGAGTCCCGAGGAATATTGGGCAGTGAATGAAATAATGTGTTTTCCACTGATCATCGACACATAAACAAACCCTTTAAAATCAAATGTAAGATCACAGTAATTCCGAAAAAAAAATTCACAAACCTTTTTTACATCCCCTTTTAGGTATATTTTAGGTACCTAATAGGGTACTTGTAGATAATTTGCCTACATATTTCCCATACCTAAAACAATATGTACATATATATGTATATTTAACGAAATTCAGCGCACACGTTGTAATAAAAAACGCAAACAAGGACAAGATAAGCGAAAGAATTAGTTTCTGTCGCAAATCGTGCAAATTGTTGTGCACTAAAACTCCTACTTTAAAGCTACAGGGAAAATTTTAGTATTTAGTGGGATCTTCATCATATGGATGGAACTGAAATTACGGTGCGATAGAAAAGAAATTATCGGCACAAATTAAAATAAAACAAGTAATCTGCAGTGTGTTGTGTGTAGTATGTTAGTTGCTTTTATTTTTTGAGCAATTTGTTTAAAAAACCAAAATTGTCTTCGTCTAAATCTAATACTTGTACTAGCTAAAACCTTAAAAAAATGCTTATTATTGCTATATTATTTAAGGTACATGTGACGCACAATGTTCCAAGACCTCATTCTCTTTTATAGTTTGAACTGCGTCCTCATCTGATGAGCGTAAAGAATAAACAGTAAACAATAAACAGTTATTTGCAAGCAGTGCTCTATAAACTCCACAATTTCAATTGTTGGTTGCGATAGCCTTACTGGTTAATGTTTTGGTGTCAAACAATTTTGTCAATTTATTAGGGCCTCGCTATTTCGATATACATTGCAAGCGTCCAGCTTCTCGCTCTCTAAATTTTCTGACGAATTCTAGAAAACAACAACACAATACAAATAGTTTTCTGTCTCTTTCTGTTTAGCACTCAGCTTGTAGTTTTTTCAAGCACGTGTTCGCATATATGTATGTATATATGTTTGTATGTTTCCATGTATGTTGTTTGTGTACGCATATATAAAAGCAAATATAAACGTATTTAATTGGCTGCATATGCACACATACTGATGCTGATGGGGGTTGATTCGTTGATTTTATTGATTTATGTCGGTGTTTATTATCCGATCTGATTCAAACTTACTGGTAAGGTGTAAAAGTATTGTAATTCTCATCTGTGTGCCAAATTTGGTTGAGATATCTTAAAAAACAAAAAAGTTTTTCTCACAAAAACATACTTTTTCTGATGGGGGTTGATTATTGATTTTATTGATTTATGTCGGTGTTTATTATCCGATCTGAATCAAACTTGCTGGTAAGGTGTAAAAGTATTGTAATTCTCATCTGTGTGCCAAATTTGGTTGAGATATCTCAAAAAACAAAGAACTGTTTTGAACAACTCACATTTTGACCGAGGTACCTCTGATCTTTCCTATTTTTCTATAACTTATAGTTGTCCGATCCGACCAATCTTTAAACTTGATTTGGATAAATCATCAATGAAGAGAATGATATGACTTTTATTCACGTAGCTCAAAATTTAAGTTCGAAAAAGCGCGAAGAAACAGACAGACGGACAGACGGACATGGTCATATCGACTCGGCTTTCGATGCTGATCAAGAATATATATACTTTATGGGGTCGGAAACGATTATTTCTATGCGTTACAAACATCTGACCAATTTTATTATACCCTCTGCAAGGGTATAAAAATGAATTATCGCTTGGATACAATTATTTGGTAACATGTATTGTATACAAGATACATTACGTGGAATTGCCTAACTGCATCAGTTGCTAACAAGCAACTGAAGAAAATCAACTCTGAGCAGCCGAATTTCGCAATCAATGAATTTGCTGAAAGAATGGGGTTTAAGTTTATTCCCATTCAATCACACCATTTTGGTGAAATTTGGGAAACAGCAGTTAACTCAGACAAATATTAACTGCCAAATAATGTCTCAACAGCAAATTTGTCATTTGAACAATTTACAAAAATTATTGTCAACGAAGCGATCTTGGATTCACGGTCCCTCACATCCAATTTAAAAGGAATACTTATTGGAAACCCTTTGGTAGCTCAGCTAAACCCAGAATCCCTCAGTCAAAAATCTTTGACCATCGGAACTAAGAGAGTATAATGGTTTTTACTAAATTAAGGACGCTTAGCGAGTTTTCACCGAGCGACTACGTGAAGAGCAAAATTTCATAATACTTTTATTAATATCTGGTTTTACATTCTTCAAGTTAGATAACATTTTGTTTAGAAAAGTTTGTTCAGTTTTTGCTTAGGACTGGCACCAGATGCATCGTTATTATGAAGTTTTAACGATTGCTCAGTAAAAACTAAAATATGTAGATCAAAGATTTAAGTCCTCTTACTTTCTGATAGGTTAGACAGAGGGATAAAATTTTTTTTTGTTGAAGAACCTGAAATAGAGGGGATGGAAAGTTGTTGGCTGTGTATTCTTCATCTAATTAGACTATTAAGGGCAGATATCTCCCTTGGATATGTATGCGGATGACGTTAAGATTTGTCTTAGTTTTAAGGACATGGCCTCCCCGTTTCGGTTGCAATTTGACCTTCACAACTTCGAGTCTTGGTGTGTACTTAACTTGCTAAACCTCAACACATCTAAATGTAGTGTATTAACTTTTTTCAGAAATACTCCACAAATTGTGACATATTTTCTTAATAATAGTCCTTTAAAACGCCTCGATGAGATAAATGACTTGGGTGTCCTTATGGACCGAAAGTTATCTTTAAAGTCTCATATTTCCACTCCTGTCGGCAAAGCTATGGGAGTTCTTGGGTTTGTAAAAAGATGGTCAAAGGAATTTAATGACCCTTACACAACCAAAATTCTCTTTACTTCATTGGTCCGTCCTATCCTTGGGTATGGATCTTGCATATGGGCACCTAAATATTACTCACACCAAGCAAGAATTGAATCTGTCCAAAAGCAGTTCCTACTCTTTGCTCTTCGTGGTCTGAACTGGGATCGCAATATCAATTTACCATCGAACTCTAGTAGACTTCTTTTACTTAACCTACCTTCTCTAACTAACCGTAGAGTAATGCTTGGCGTGATCTTCATCCACAAGCTCCTTAATGGTGATATAGACTCGACCAAGCTATTTTGCTGCGTAGCTTTATCTGTTCCTTGTAGACCTACTAGAAATGTCATACCTCTATCACTTCCACGCTGTTCTACTAACTATGCCATGCATGAACCTTTTCGAATCCTTTGTTCTGATTACAATCGCTTTTACAGTGTAATCAGTTCTGAGCTCTCTCTTTCTTTACTAAAAACTGACAGTTTATTCAATCTATCCCTGGTCTGACTCATAAAAACTCTTATCTTTATCTTGACTACTCGGCATGAGACTCAATTTTGTCCCCCTGTTTGCTCCGGACTATCCCTCACCTTGGCTTTGTACCCCACACATTTAAAATGCATGATATTATCACACAGCCAGCATGAAAGAAAAACGTTATGGGGCGGAGGTGGGTTCATACATTTGTTCCTACAGCAGGCAGACATTTTACACAATTTAATAAATCAAAGTACCTAAGAAACTATGGAAAAGAAAAACTCACTCCGTACTTAAAGCAACACTTGAATAAAACTTACAGAGATGATAGAAAGAAATTAAGAGTAACCACCCATACAAAAAACGTGTATCAAAAAAAAAAACTGAGAGTCCTTGATGAGAATAACAGTGTCGCTGCAGTAAAAGTAAGACTGTGAGTATTACTGGCAGCAGCAATCAAGCCCAGGAATCAGAACGGAATGCTTATTCACAATGTTTGGTCAAAAGTTGATTTAGAAGTTCGACAAACCTACAATCAAGCTCAGGACTATGAAAAATTGACTAAGTGGGATAATTGCTGGTATGCGCTTAAGAAATATAAGAAAGGCAACTCAATAAGACTGTTTAAAATGAAAGGCATCCAATCATACCATTGCTAAATGTCCTTTCCTTACAGCACAGTCTGTTGATGATCGATTTAATTTCGTCAGACAATTTTATGCAAAAGGGAATATCGATGCGAAGTGCCCATCAAAATATAAATGTCGTGTGTGTCAAGGTTTACACCACACTTGTTTGCATTGATTTGTTGCGGATGGACAACAGTCTTTGTCAGGATATTTAAAAGTTGCAACCACATTGGGAAAATATAAATTTGGAAATTTGTTGCAAATATGTGTTTGAAAGTATGTGTATGAAATGTCAAATTTTTGGATAAATAACAAATTACAGCAGGTGAAATTTAAGAAAATATTTATAAATGTAAAAAACGAATGTTTCGAAAGAAACATTTTTTGGATTACTGAGGCAAAAAAACACACCCGCGGCGCAAATACACACAGCCCTTTAAGTTAACACTATTTACTTCTTGGAAAATCTCATTTCACTTTTTACTTTTCACAACACAGTAAAAGAATCACAAAAAAACGATGCTTACACTTTGAGGATAGGATTTAAAATGATCCACGGGAAGATGGCGAATCCCGAGGAATATTGGGCATCGACACATAAACAAACCCTTTAAAATCAAATGTAAGATCACAGTAATTCCGAAAAAAAATTCAAAAACCTTTTTTACATCCCCTTTTAGGTATATTTTAGGTACCTAATAGGGTATTTGTAGATAATTTGCCTACATATTTCCCATACCTAAAACAATATGTACATATATATGTATATTTAACGAAATTCAGCGCACACGTTGTAATAAAAAACGCAAACAAGGACGAGATAGGCGAAAGAATTAGTTTCTGTCGCAAATCGTGCAAATTGTTGTGCACTAAAACTCCTACTTTAAAGCTACAGGGAAAATTTTAGCATTTAGTGGGATCTTCATCATATGGATGGAACTGAAATTACGGTGCGATAGAAAAGAAATTATCGGCACAAATTAAAATAAAACAAGTAATCTGCAGTGTGTTGTGTGTAGTATGTTAGTTGCTTTTATTTTTGAGCAATTTGTTTAAAAAACCAAAATTGTCTTCGTCTAAATCTAATACTTGTACTAGCTAAAACCTTAAAAAAATGCTTATTATTGCTATATTATTTAAGGTACATGTGACGCACAATGTTCCAAGACCTCATTCTCTTTTATAGTTTGAACTGCGTCCTCATCTGATGAGCGTAAAGAATAAACAGTAAACAATAAACAGTTATTTGCAAGCAGTGCTCTATAAACTCCACAATTTCAATTGTTGGTTGCGATAGCCTTACTGGTTAATGTTTTGGTGTCAAACAATTTTGTAAATTTATTAATTTACAATGTGTGCTGCACATGTCCTCTCATGTTTCTCAACTAAGTTTACATGAGCTTACCTGCCACAAGCAATATTTCGGTATACATTGCAAGCGTCCAGCTTCTCGCTCTCTAAATTTTCTGACGAATTCTAGAAAACAACAACACAATACAAATAGTTTTCTGTCTCTTTCTGTTTCGCACTCAGCTTGTAGTTTTTTCAAGCACGTGTTCGCATATATGTATGTATGTATGTTTGTATGTTTCCATGTATGTTGTTTGTGTACGCATATATAAAAGCAAATATAAACGTATTTAATTGGCTGCATATGCACACATACTGATGCTGATGGGGGTTGATTCGTTGATTTTATTGATTTATGTCGGTGTTTATTATCCGATCTGATTCAAACTTACTGGTAAGGTGTAAAAGTATTGTAATTCTCATCTGTGTGCCAAATTTGGTTGAGATATCTTAAAAAACAAAAAAGTTTTTCTCACAAAAACATACTTTTTCTGATGGGGGTTGATTATTGTTTTTATTGATTTATGTCGGTGTTTATTATCCGATCTGAATCAATCTTGCTGGTAAGGTGTAAAAGTAGAATTCTCATCTGTGTGCCGAATTTGGTTGAGATATCTCAAAAAAAAGTTTTTCCCACAAGAACTGTTTTGAACAACTCACATTTTGACCGAGGTACCTCTGATCTTTCCTATTTTTCTATAACTTATAGTTGTCCGATCCGACCAATCTTTAAACTTGATTTGGATAAATCATCAATGAAGAGAATGATATGACTTTTATTCAAGTAGCTCAAAACTTAAGTTCGAAAAAGCGCGAAGAAACAGACAGACGGACAGACGGACATGGTCATATCGACTCGGCTTTCGATGCTGATCAAGAATATATATACTTTATGGGGTCGGAAACGATTATTTCTATGCGTTACAAACATCTGACCAATTTTATTATACCCTCTGCAAGGGTATAAAAATAGAAATAGCTAGATCCATGTCTGAACAATTGTATAAAGGGGACCAATCTGTTGAAAGAATAAGCTCATTCAATTTAAGAAAGTTGGCTTTATGAAAGTTACGTTATCTAGGCTTTGTTTTAACACCAACAATTGGTGCTCGAAAAGGTAGATCAATAGTCAATTCTAAAGTGGGGTGAAATTTATCTTCCGGGAGGACTAGAGGGTCAGTTCTAGAAACAACGCAGTTGGAAGAATCAATCACAAATATCAGATCCAAAGATCTTACATTCTTATTACGGACAGAGTTTATCTGGGCCAAGGATAATTCAAAAAGGCCATCAATAATCAAATGTGACGTTGAAGGAAGCAACAAAGCAGATTCATCTGAAGGTGACCATTGAATTTCAGGCAAATTAAAATCACCAAGAGCAATTCAGATGTCACTATCTGATAGGAAAGAAGAATTATATTGACTCTAGATGTTTGCTATATACTGACATGTCGGATTGTGGCGGAATGTAGGAACATGTTACGTAGGCGGAAAACGACTTGAGTCTAACCTTAACTCCAACAAACTCGATTTCCTGAAATTCAGGAGAATGAATAATGTCAGAGGGTAAGGTAGAGTCAACTGCTATCAAAACTCCTCCACCTACGCGATTGGTCCGATCACGCCTAGAAATTGAAAATTTTGAAGAAAGAACATTGCTAATATCAGGTTTTAACCATGTCTCTGTAAAAGCTCTAGGAAGCTTAGATTTAAGTCCTCTTACATTCTGATAGGCCAGACAAAGGGACGAAATTAATTTTTTGAACCACCAGCAGATGCTGATGGTCCGGCAGAAGCTGAAGAGGCAGGGATAGAAAGCCTAACCGGATATCGAGTTTTCTTTTTGGCCGTGTACTCTTTAACTAAAATGTGTTCCGGCCAAAAATTGTTACTGCTAAAACAGTCAAACAGTTCGACCGGGACACTAATCTTAAAAGAAGAGATCTCTCTTGAATAATTAAATTTAAATTTTTCCACCGATATTTTGTTGGCTTGAACTTTTGTCTTCATGAAAGCTAAGACGTCATCCGACGAATGTTCGGGATCAAGCCTAGAAACAAATCTGTGTTTCTTCGGAGGAACACCTGTTAGGGGTCTACGGAGACCAGACATGGGATCCACCACGGCATTTATAACCGCAGCAGATTCAATGAGAGTGTCCGTATGTAGGCCTCTGACAGGATCCCTATTGGCAATATTCCCTATGTTGGATATATGCCCAGACATATCGGAAACTACAGCTTTATTCGCCTGTACAGGGAGACCATTTCCTGGAGAAATGGAAATAGTCTCATCTTTCCGATCCCCTTGCGGAACGGGAGTAGTAAACGAAATAAGCTGCGGTGGGTTTGGTTATAGCAATGGAGAATGTGGTGCTCTGGCCGAGTTCAAATTGGGGACAGGCTTTTTTACGCTTTGGAGACTCATTCAACAACTTATAATTGTTGAATTCTGCTTCCATAGCGTTAAACTCATCACAGAGCTTACGAAAACCAGTGAACAGTTTTTTGAATCCATCCCTGGTCTGCCTCATGAAAACCCTCATTTCTATTTCGACTTCTCGGCATGAGTCACAGCCCCATTTAAGCCCCCCTACGTGCTCCAAACTATCCCTTACCTTGGCTGTGTAGCCCGCACATTTAACATGCATGACATTATCACACAGCCAACATGAGAGAAATACGTTATGGGGTGCAGGGGGGTTCAAACATTTCTTGCTTGAGCAGACAGACATTTTATAAAATTTAGTATTAATAAAAAAATAAAAATGTAAATTGGTAAAGAATAAAATAAAAGGCCAAAGAAAAAACTCACTCAGTAGT
The DNA here is from genome assembly GCA_018150375.1 of Drosophila sturtevanti. NCBI lineage: Eukaryota > Metazoa > Arthropoda > Insecta > Diptera > Drosophilidae > Drosophila > Drosophila sturtevanti. The sequence goes on from JAECWJ010000389.1 coordinate 55,979, forward strand.
TGGAGCAAATTCGACACTTGGGTCAAACTTGCAGAGAAAATAGAAATAAACTAAGAGAAAACACGCACACGTATCACGCGAGATAGAAAATAGATCAGAGCGCGAGCAAAAGAAAAAAGGTAAAAAGGCGAGAACGCGAGAGCAACTTGCAACGGTAAAGATTACAAACGCAAGATCAAAAGCAAATATAAAAAAAGCGCAACAACAATGATATAAAATCTTTGTTGTTGTGTGAAGAATAATTTTAATATATTGTTTTGTTTTTGCGTTTGTAAGTAACAAAATAGCAACAAAAGCGATGAAAGGAGAAACACCGAATTTTACAACAAGAATTTAAATTAATCGCGATTTTGTATTGGCGAAAACAATAAGTGTTAGCAAGAGCTCAGGAAAACACGTCTATCCACGAGGAAGTAAAGTCGAAATATACCTGAACACAGTGTGTCTCAAAACAAACAAAAATTGTTGTCAATGAAGCGATCTTGAATTCACGATCCCTCACACCCAACTCAAATGGAATACTTATTGAAAAATCTTTGGTAGCTCAGTTAAACCCAGAATCCCTCAGTCAAAAATCTTCGACCAAAAGAGTAAAATGGTTTTACTAAATTAAGGACTAAGCGATTTTTCACCAATCAAAGGACTGTATGTACAAAAGGACTTTTCTAACTGTCTTACGATTAGAATGGACAAAGTTAAGTTTAAGATTTGAACGCTGGAAGTAAGTCTTATAGGATTGCTTGTTAAGCATAGTAGCATGGTCATATACTCAAATATTATTACAAATATATTGTAGCACTTAGTTGCAATATAAATATACAAATCCAAGTACCATGCATTTTCACTAATAAGATGCATGGGATTGGACAGTACTGTGTCGGCAGATTTAACATGCGCGACGGCTCTGTCATCAAGCGAACATGACGCATCCTCTCTCTCTCCAGCGGCGACTCATCGCCAGCCTATTACATATATAAGCATTTATACATAAGCAAACCCCTCCTCTGCCGGCGTCACTGGCAGCGCCGTTTCGCAGTATTTAGCTGTACAATACAATTGTTAGAGAACTAAGAATTATTGAATAAATGCGACTCTAAAGGCAAAGACCTGCTTTTGGGGTTTAGGGCGGATAAGAATTACAAAACCAAAAGCATACAGACACCCACATGAATGTTAGTGGTGGAATCTTTTTATTAAATATTACAGCAGTAGAAGGAAAAAAAATAGCAACAGATAAATAGAATGTAATTTATTTTTTGTTCTTAAACTTGAGAACTTTTTTTAACGAAGAAAAAAAAAATATATATATGTTCAATAACAGCATAAGCAACTTTGATGATATAGATAATACAAAGACAGTGGACTCCACTGTAAATGTAACAAACCAGACCGAATCATCAAATATTGACTTAAAGCTAACAAATATACTGCTATTGATAATTATCACTAATTATGTGCGCACAGATCCTTTATAAAGCATATCTATTACACAATAAGTGTGTAACAAAAAGGTCCTTAAGCCAAGCTAATGATGCAGATAAGATCTAAAACAAAAAAAAAAAAAGAAGAAATATATGCACACGGACAATTGTCATAGCAATACATTAAAAAGACGAGTTCAATAAACCAACTAAATATACTTGAGATTTAAATAAAAATAAAAAATGATCACACTCGATAAATACTTTGAGAAAATCTATGATGAAAATAGGAGCATAGCTGATGACTTAATTGAAGTTTTTAAAAGTGAACAAACTAACTTACCTTAAAGCTCGATAAGTCTGATGCAAATTGGAGTAGCATGTTACATGAATGTAACAGGAACATTATGTTTCTACTTAATGGATGAAGCACAACCAAACTCAGATTAAAGAAGAAAAAGCACAAATGAAGATGATAATGAATCTTAAAATCGTATGTATTGTTAATTCCCAACAAAAATTAATATAATGAAAGTTTATTTTTTTAAATTTCAAATAAACAAAAAATTATTTCTTTTTACATCAGATTTTAGATCAATTGATCATATTTAATGGAATAGAACGAGATAGTGTCCATTATTAAACATGAATGTATTGAGTTTGATAAATCGTTTAAGTGCCTAAATAAAAACGCACATTAAATGCTTGATAAAATCGTATAATAACATTTCCGAAATAATCTATACAAATCTAAATAGATTAACGCAATTGATGTGTTAAAAAAGACTAAGGGAAAACCTAAGAGATATATAAATAGGCTTAAGCCTATTTATCCCGAATATAATTAACACAGCAGCCAGTTTGGATGAGTCAGTATAAAGGATACTGACCAGATCGAGCAACAATTCAGTCAAGAAGACAAACACAGAATCGAAATAGAAAACGAAGTAATCATGACGTCTACAGTCGAAAAAGATCGACAATATGTGAGACAACTCTCAACTTTGATCCCAGAATTTGATGGCAATACGCTATCACTCCATCGCTTCTTGACAGCGCACAGTGGGGCCATCGCTCATTTCGCTTGTCAAAAATCATATCTTCTAAAGTAGTGAAGCGATTTTCAAAATTTAAAAAACATTTGATAGCTAATTCCTTAAGCTTTGTTGCCGAAGGCACCACGTGAGCGGGTTACCTTGATATTCAAGGTCAAAGTTGAAAAATATTTCTAGGCATATTTTACCCCTTAAAACAAACGCTTTTTTGATCACAAATGAACTTTGTTTTTTAATTTTAATGATTAAAACAGATTTTTTGTTTTGTTTCAATTTATTACTCAAATTGCGAAAAAAAAAAAAAAAATTTTTTTATGATTTTTTTAGGTTATTTTATATTGATGGCTCATTTTTATTTTACACACATGCTACTGGCAAATTTGCATGCGCTCTTGTACCTGGAACGCGTTTTTTACGCGAGGTTGCATTGGTTTTCTCGATTTTTGGCAAATTTCCGCAAAAATGCGCAAGACTACACTATATAGGTCTGAAAGGTGAATATTCCCTCTATCACGTGTATACGGTTTCATCGTGGATCTCGGTGCATCTCTGTTGATTCAACTCCACCAAAGTTTAAAAAATGCGATAATTTAATGTTTTTTTGAAACATCTCCAATTTACTCAATATTTCAAATTTGATTAAATTTTTTACTACACGTAGAAAAATTAATCTACTTTTCAAATAAAGTAAAAATATTTAAGATAAGTTGCTTCATTCAGCCAATATCCCGTTTCAAAGTTGCAAGTTTTCCTAAAAATTGTACATTTTTTTCAAACATGAAAAATGTCTCCACTCTGCGACGATGTAGCACCCACAATCCTTATCCGATTTCAAAAATATTTTGGATCCATAAGTTCTGAAGTATTATCTGTCGATTTCATTATTCACTTTTCCCCAACGCGATAGTGAAAAAAATGATTTTTGGTCCGCTATTCGGACAGAGGCCCCACTGTGCAGCGTTAAGAATCACAGATAGAACTAAAGAAGATCAAGAAGATCTAGCCGTTGAAGTTATCAAATCAAAGATAACAGGCACAATCCATTATAAAATTCACAGTGAGACAACAATTCAAGGAATAATCCAGAAACTAAGTGATAACGTCAAAGAAGAATCCTCCGAACTTATCGAAGCAAAATTTATGAATACAAAACAGGCAAAACAGCATCGCAATATACGCAAATATTGACAGCTTGCACAAGCAGTTGTCAGCAGCATATATTGACGAAGGTTTAGACCCAGCAAGTGCTGATAAATTGAGATAATTTGAATTTCCCAATTAAAATACCTATCACACACACTTGTGATAATACTTCCAGCTCGCGCTGAAGTAGTCCGACAAATTAAATTAGAATCGACAGAACAAACTGTCCTAATCCCGAATTAAGAAATTGAGGAAGGAATATTTATTGGAAATACTATCTCCAATAAAGAAAATATTTTTGTCCGAGTGTTGAATACAAGTTATTTGAATGAATTATCAAAACTAGACACAAACATGCCATGAAATAACTTACAAAAAACTTTCCGTCACAATTTAAAACAAAACTCAAAGAGTTGTGCAACCAGTATACTGACATATTTTAAAGGCAAGAACTAAGATTGAAGGATAATTATGCTGTATGCACTAAAAATTATAGAAGTCGTCCCCTACCCAAAAAAGGTCTACCTGGTTCTGTAAACAAAAGATGGCGATTAGTAATTGACTAAACAAAAAATTACTATCGGATAAATTTACACTTCCAAGAATAGATGATATTCTTGATCAGTTGGGTAGAGCCAAATACTTTTCACGTCTAGATTTAAGGTTTGGATTTCATCAAATTGTAGCATGTTGCAATCATAATATGAAGTGGAACATTAATAATATAATGTAACAGTTTGTTACTATAATCATTGTATATTTATGTATACAATATTCAAGTGCCATGCCTTGAGTGCATGTCACTGGATATTGCTGAGTCCGCAGAAAGTGCATGTGCGACCACTTAGTTCCCAAGCAATATGATACATCCTCACTCTCCCGCTGAGGCGGCATATTCTTATAAACATAAGCATATACATAAGCATACCGCTCCTCTGCCGGCTTCACTGGCAGCGCAGTCACGCGGTCTTAGCTAGAGTTAAGAATTGTATCAAACCTAAGAATCATTGAATAAATGCAACTCTAAAGGCATAGACCTATGCTTGTTCTTATTTGGGTAAATAAAGAAACCTAATGAATGCTAAAGGCAAAACCATACAAAGGAGATACTACATGGCGACCGTGACATTGGTCACAAAGGAATAGTGACCAGGACGAAGAAAAAAAAAACCTGGAAGGAAAAAGGAGCAGGAGAAAAAGAAAGCAAGATGATAAAAAAAAAAAAAACCAAAAAGGAAAAACAGTTTGTCAATTTTCATTTCACATTTACGCAAAGTTACACACGATTGGAAAGAAGAACATGAATGCTGATAAAAATCATTAAAAAAAAAAAGAAGGAACTGCTCCAGCATACCTCCTCCAATTACCTTAGGAGAAAAACAGACCAAAGAAGAAAAAAAAAATTAAACGGCAAAACAAAAACACAACAATGTTTAAAAACGTTACTACACAAAGAGGACAACAATTTGAAATTTAAAAACCAAAAATCAACATGAAATTTATTACTACCATTTCTACTGTTTGCTAGCTGGCCCACATCTGTCAATACCAATGAGAAGGACAGAATGTTGGATTAAGCATAAGCTACTCCTACCTCCTACCTACTGTCAATATAAATTGGTGCGAAGACCGGCACCAGTACCGCCTGAGCCCATAGGCCCCGGACATCTGCAGCAGTAAATTAGAGAAGTTCAAAGAAAGTAAAACTAAAACAACAAGCCTGTGCGACCAGCACCGGCCCCGCCAACGTGGAACCGACAACGCTACATAGAGCGTAAAAATATTGATGCAATTAAAACCGCATACCTTCTGCCAAAGAGCGGAAAAACGCAAGCAGGCCGCGAATACGCATAGGCCTACTTGCCATTAATTTTAAAATATTTAAAAAAAAAACTCAACCAGAGGCGAATACGCCGGTTGAAAAAACTACTAACAAAAAAAAAATAGGCTTTTTACTAACAAATGTGGTTGGAGAATTTTTTTTTCTTTTTCTTTAACAATCTAAATAAAATGCAATGTATACCTGAATTGTGAGCCAACCACATTCCTCTAACACACTAACTTTTCCACGTCTCTGGCGCTTAGTTTTCAACTAAGCCGCATTTAAAAATTGATTTCCTTAAAGTATTTTTATCACGAACTAGGTAAACGCTCAAATTTAAAAGAATCAATACAATAAAAATTGTTACCTTTCTAAAATTTTAATTTCTTTTTTTTTTCCCATTAATGCATTAATTTTCGAACAAAATTCAAAAAAAAATTTTAAAGCATACAGGTTACACAATAAATGTGTAGAATAAACATACATAAGGACAGTTTAAAAAAAAAAATTCGAAAAAAAAATAAAATACAAAAAAAAATATATTTCATTTTTATTAAAGAACAAAAATGAAGAAAATTTTAAATTGAAAGCAGAAATTAATTTTGATTTAGAAAACAAATGAAGTGACTGTTTAAACGTTTATACAATGAAACTTGCTAAGTCTCTTGAAGAAGCCTATATACATGATGGCTTATCACCAGATTTGGCATCCAAATACAGCACATCGCAAGCTGTAAAGGCAATGACACAAAACTGCACTATCAGTAAAGTAAAACTTATTATGCAGGCAGGCACATTCAGCAATATGAATAATGCCATTACCAAATTTATCAACAGTTGCACAGAGGCAACTAGCAAGGCTAACTCTGTCCGACATTTTACATCAGGCAGATATGACAATGGGGTCCGAGAAAATTACCGAGGAAGAGGTTATTTAAACAAAAAAATTTTAATCTCAATATTTTGTAAAATTCATGATCAATGCTACAAACCTTAACATTTCACTTTTCCAAATTAATTCCGATGTATTTCATAACACCCAAAAAAAAAAAAAAAAAAAACCAAAACTATAGACATTCGAGGTATAGGAGAAGGAGTAATAAGCTCCAAAGGCCTAGTCTCAATTGAATTGCAGACAGATAAATATATTATTCCATACGAATTTCATCTGCTTCATCCAGATTTCGCAATTCCATGCGATGGAATAATAGGATTAGATTTCATAAAAACTTTTAATTGCAAATTAGATTACAGTAATTCAGAAGATTGGTTTATATTAAGACCACAAAATTTAACGTACCCAATTTATGTTCCAATAACATATTATCGACCATATATATATGGCAAACATTTCACTTTTCAAAATTAATTCAGATCACTTTGTTACAATTTCTAAAAAAAAAAAAAATCCCAAGACACTACTCTGATAAATGTCAAATTCAATCAATACACAATCTCAGGAGAATTCAATATAGTAGATACAAAATTAGCAATACTTTGAAATGAAATTATAGACATTGATTTAAAATGAAAAAAAAAAAAAACCCCATAAAAAATTAATTAAATACAACGAAACAATTTTGTGGCAGATGCCCTATCACGGATAACAATATCCGAAATATCCAAAAAGACATACAAAATAAAGTCCTGAAAGTCACTACCAGGCAACAGTATAGACAGTAAAACCTGCGCAGGAAATATACAAGTAGATTTGCTTATGCAAACATTTATCGACGCTTCTAAGCCCAACTTATAAATCATTTATAAGGACGAATTAAGTAAAGTAGTGACCTTGCATATAATAAACAATACATGTTCTTAGGAACATGGAAATAAAGTTATAGCAAGAATTGATGTTAGCGATTTGTACACCAATGGGAAACTTGACTTAGGTCAGTTCTTCCAAAGGCTTGAAATACAAGCCGGTATACTTGAAATCAGCCAACTCAAGTGGCACCGTGCAAAAAGATCTTTGAATTAATTTCAATTGAATCTTTTAATAATAATATGGGCAATAAAATTATGAATATATATATTAAGAGTAGCGCTACTCAGTCCGGTGACCCTAATACAAAATGTAAAAGATCAAGAAGCGATACTGTCTAAATTATATAAATAATGAAATACAAGGAGGTCATAATGGCATTACAAAAACTTTGGCCAAAGTAAACGATATTATTATTATTATTTGAAAAAAAAAAAATATGACATGTCATCCCAATATATATTAATAAATGTCAAAAATGCCTAAAATATAAAACAACAAAACATACTGAGACCCCTATGACAAAACTGGAACATCTATACATGCTTTCGATAAGGTAATTGTGGATACAATTGGTCCACTACCTAATCCGAACAAGGAAACGAATATGCAGTAATTTTTACCTGCGTTTTAACGAAATACCTTATAGCATTACCAACTAAGACAAAAGTGCAACAACAGTTGCCAAAACTATATTCGAGAACTTTATTCTGAAGTACGGTCCAATGAAGACGTTCATTACGGACATGGAAACAGAATATAAAAATCCATAACTAACGACTCGTGCAAATAGCTAAAAGATAGACAACATAACGTCTACTGCACACCACCACCGGACATTATACTGACGATTACGTTAAGGAAGTAAAGTTTAGTCTAGAAGTAGCTTATAATACCAATATTATGACAATAATGCATTAGGCATAAGCATAGATATAGGAGATCCCGTACCATTAAGAAATGAAGTAGGATACAAGTTAGATCCCACATATATAGGACCATTTAAGTTCATAGGAATAGACAATAGAGATAATATTACAATTAGGAATAAAGTCTTGTTAAGAAACGAGACGGGCCATAAGCTAGAACCTAAGTATTTAGGCCCATATAAAATAGAAGGCATCAAAGCTAGAGATAATATTTTAATTAAGGACACGAAGAATAAAAAGCAAGTAGTGCACAAAGATAGGTTAAAGATTTTTATCAGTTAATATATAAATAAAAAAAAAGAGGAATTAAAATATAAAAGCAATTAATATTTTCAACATTTCATGAAACTATACATATATATAAACAAAAAAAAAAAAAATTTTTTTTTAAGTATTTCATTAGATAATCAAACATTCAAATAAAATAAATTCAAATAAAATATATTCCAATAAATTCAGATATATTCAAATAAATAAATAATTAAGCAAAACAAAATTTTATTTCAATTCGTGATAAAGATAATAAAGAACACAATTTTTATATAAAAGACGCAAAAAAAAAAAATATTCAAAAAAAAAAACCCACAACTAAATAACTACATATATATTTAAGTACTAACATAAAACAAAAAAAAAAAAAAAACATACATACATAAATATCTACATATATATAATATTCATATTAGAAAATAACTCCATAGAATTACGTTATTTTTCTAAAGGAGGGGGATGTAGCATGTTGCAATCATAATATGAAGTGGAACATTAATAATATAATGTAACAGTTTGTTACTATAATCATTGTATATTTATGTATACAATATTCAAGTGCCATGCCTTGAGTGCATGTCACTGGATATTGCTGAGTCCGCAGAAAGTGCATGTGCGACCACTTAGTTCCCAAGCAATATGATACATCCTCACTCTCCCGCTGAGGCGGCATATTCTTATAAACATAAGCATATACATAAGCATACCGCTCCTCTGCCGGCTTCACTGGCAGCGCAGTCACGCGGTCTTAGCTAGAGTTAAGAATTGTATCAAACCTAAGAATCATTGAATAAATGCAACTCTAAAGGCATAGACCTATGCTTGTTCTTATTTGGGTAAATAAAGAAACCTAATGAATGCTAAAGGCAAAACCATACAAAGGAGATACTACAAAATAGAATTGAAACAAAACTCTAGAGAATTAACTTCTTTTTCAACGAGCAATGGTTCGTACCAATTCGCAAGACTACCTTATGGTCTTAAAATAGCGCTAAATTCTTTTCAAAGAATAATGACAATAGCTTTCTCTGGACTTAATCCTTCACAAGCATTCTTATACATGGGTGACTTAATAGTCATCGGTTGTTCCGAAAACCACTTGATTAAAAACTTAACAAACGTTTTTGATTTGTGTAGGAAACACAACCTTAAATTACATCCAGAAAAATGCACTTTCTTCATGAACCAAGTGACCTTCTTAAGCCACAAGTGCACTGATCAAGGCATATTGCCTGATGATAAAAAATATGACGTCATTCAAAAATATCCAGTCCCTATAGATGCGCATAACGCTAGAAGATTCGTTGCATTTTGCAATTACTATAGACGTTTCATCAATAATTTCGCCGATTATTCACGGCACATAACAAGATTATGTAAAAAGAACGTCAATTTGCAGTGGTCCGATGAATGTCAAAATGCATTCGATTATTTAAAAAAGGCTTTAATTAAATTCACATTGAAATATCCAGATTTCGTTAGAGAATTTTGCATAAGTACTGATGCAAAGAAACATGCCTGTGGAGCTGTTCAAACACAAATATATGGAAAAAATTTCACGCTCAAGGTGAAAGCAACAAATCAACAACAGAACAAGAGTTAGCAGCTATCTACTGGGCAATTATATATTTCAGACCATATATTTATGGCAAACATTTTTCAGTAAAGACAGACAACAGATCATTAACTTATTTGTTTTCAATGACAAATCCAAGAGATTTGAGACTAGATCTAGAAGAATATGATTTCACAGTAGAATATCTAAATGGTAAAGGCAATTGTGTAGCCGATGCGCTATCAAGAATAACCACAACGGACTTACAAATTATAAATAAAACAAATAATAAAATTCTGGAAGTCACTACCAGAAATCAAACTAAGCAGTTAAACTCCTGCGCAGCAAAAGTAAAAGAAGAGTTGCGTAAGCAAACTTTAAATGCTTCTAAGCCCAGTGTATATGAAGTCATTTGTTATGATAAAAGTAGTGGCCTTGCTTAGAAGAAACAATACATGTTTTTTGAAACATGGAAAGAAATTTATTGCAAGAATGGAAGTTCATGATCTGTTCACCAATGGATCCTTTGACTTAGGTGAATTCTTCCAAAGGTTTGGAAAGCAAGCCGGTATACTCCAGATTAGCCATCTCAAAGTGGCACCTTGCGAAAAGATTTGGATTAATTTCAATTGAATCTTTTAAGAATATGGGCAATAAAATATTGAATATATTAAGAGTAGCGCTACTCAAGCAGGTGACTGTATTATTAAATAATGATAAAAAGAAAGAAGCAATGTTAACATTCCATGACGACCCAATAAAAGGAGGTAATACAGGAAAAGTTACAACATTAGCCAAAATAAAAAGACATTACTATTGGAGAAACATGACACGAGATATATCGAAGTAGTAAGAAAATGCCACAAGTGTCAAAAAGCAAAAACAACTAAACATACTAAAACATACTATTACAGAAACGCCTCAAATGGCTTTCGACAGGATAATTATGGACACGATCGGTCCACTACCTAAATCCGAACAAGGAAACGAATATGCAGTAACTTTAATCTGCGACTTAACGAAATACCTTGTAGCAATACCAGTTAGAGATAAAAGTGCGAAAACAGTAGGAAAACCTATATTTGCAGAATTTATTCTGAAGTACGGTCCAATGAAGACATGCATTACGGGCATGGAAACAGAATATTAAAAATCCATAATTGAAGATTTATGCGAAAATCTGAACATAAAAAATATAACTTCTACCGCACATCATCACCGGCTGTGGAGCCGTGGAGCGAAGCCACCGAACATTTAATGAGTTCATCCGTTCATACATATCAGTCGACAAAACAGATTGGGATGTATGGATAAAATACTTCGAATATTTTTTTTAACACAACACCCTCTATGGCACATGACTATTGTCCATATGAGTGAGTATTTGATAAAACATCAAATTTGCCAAAACAATTTCATAGTATAGATAGAATAAAGCCAATTTATAGTGTAGATTACGCTTAAGAATCTAAATTTTACTAAATCTAAAAATTACTATGACAGAAATGCTTTAAGTTTTGATATAAAAATAGGAGAACAGGTTCTACTAAAAAAAAGAAACAGGTCATAAGCTAGATACAGAACTATACAGGACGTTATAAGATAGAAAATATAGAATAAAATGACAACATTACAAATTGCAAATAATAAAAATAAAAATTCGAACGAGCGACTACGTAAAGAGCAAAATTTCATAATACTTTCATTAATATCTGGTTTTACATTCTTCAAGTTAGATAACTCACAAGGGACACAAACCTTAAAAAGCGAACCAAGAGTATTATAAAAGTTAGCAACAGCTTGGTCCATGCCTGAACAATTATATAAAGGAGAGTAGTTAGTTCAGTTTTTGCTTTGGGCTGGCACCAGATGCATCGTTAATATTAAGTTTTAACGATTGCTCTGTAAAATCTAAAATATTTAGGTCAAAGATTTAAGTCTTCTTACATTCCGATAGATGAGACATAGGGACCAAAATTGCTTTCTGGAGCATTAGCGGAGGCTGACGATATTTAAGAAGCTGAAATACAGGTCGCCCATTGGTATGCCTCCAACGAAAACTCTATCGGCATCATAAAAACTCTTATTTTTATCTTGACTGTTCGTCTTGAGACACAATTTTGTCCCCCTCTTTGCTCCGATCTGTCCTTCACCCTGGCTGTGTACCCCACATATTTAACATGCATGACATACATGCTGGCTGTGTGATCAGCATGACAGAAATACGTTATGGGGGCAGGTAGGTTCATACATTTGTTGCTACAGCAGACAGACATTTTACTCAATTTAATAAATCAAAGTACCTAAGATACTATGGAAAAGAAAAACCTCACTCCGTAATTAAAGCAAATTCGACACTTGGGTCAAACTAGCAGAGATGATAGAAAGAAATTATTAACCACATATACAAAAAGCACGTATCACTAGTTCACGAGAAAGGTATAGAGGTGAGCGCGATTAAATGAAATAGAAGCACTGCACATGCAATAACAATGTGTGGACGACATCGCGAGAGCAGGTTTTAACGGTAAACACTACAAACGCAAGGGAGACGATGGAAATGATAGTAATTCAAAATGCGCCCTGATTGATTACTGAGACAAGTGGGGCATCTGGTAAGCGAAGTCATAGCAAAGAATCGTCAACGGAGAAGTCAACAGCGATGAGCTTAAAGTCGAAGTAATAAATAAAAAAAGCGAAATTTGTGTGCGGCGTCGATTCCAAAATCGATAAATTGCCTACTCGACATACAAGCCCAAATTATCACGTTATTTTTCCATGTTAAGCTCCGTATTCGGCTTTCTCCAGAGATCTGACGTAAAATCAGTGCCAAAAATATAACAGTTATCTACAACGAGGAATCTATTGAAATGTGCTCCTTCGCAAACACAAGTCGGATTTAATAGTTTTCTTCCAATAAACCGATCCTTTCGAGCTATTGGAAGGTCAATGGTCACGCAACGCACGCCGGACGGTTTTTACACTGGATAACTTCCCCAGTATATTCTCAACCTGTGCAGCCATCTTTGGAGCCGATAACTTAGTGTTAGCTTTAATTTGGCTGCCGAAATACTGGGTGTTAGCAACAATTTCCGGCACAACGACACAAAGCGCAAGGCCAGAATTGTGCAGACATGGCTCATTTTTTTGTACAATTGGTATTTGTTTTTTTACGATAAATTAAACACATCAATTTGGCAAAACCAATGGAAATTTCTCGAGGATTTTCGTTGGATTATTTTTCTTAATTTTCGACGTGGATTATCTCGACAAGAATCTGTCGGTGAACTTAGTTCTTTGTATGCCGAGAAAACACCATCAAAAACGACAGTTAATCGCTGGTTTACGGAATTTAATTGTAGTCGTAGTTCCGTCGCTAAGGTCGTTCAAAATGGGTTGTGGCGTAGAATAGAAACATCCTTGCACATTAGCTCCATTTTGCATAAACACTTATTTGCTACTTTACTTCTTTGTTCTCTTGCTTGTGTCAATGAGAGTAAGAAAATGCTTAGACAGTTCTACCGCAGTGCTTCAAAAGACGTTTACAAAATCATGATAGGTGTTGAATTATGGATATATTCGTGTGAGCCGGAAACTAAACAGCAATCGACCGTGTGGGTGTTCAAAGATGATACGAATCCAACAAAGGTTATTCGAGACCAACGAGTATTAGGTACCGCCACAAAAAATTGAATAAATAATAAAATATCAAAGTTGAATTCAGCCGTGCCAAACTTTGTATACCCTTGCAGTTTAATTGAATATTTTCTCCGTCATATCGGATTCAAGATTTCTTAAACATTGTAAGCAAAAAATTAACAACAATTTGTAGCAACAAAAGCAACATAAGAGAATTTTAACTCGCCAGTATGTCAGTATTTATTATCCTATCTTATTCAAACTTACTGGAATGATGCAAAAGTAGAATCACCATCTGTATACCATTTTTGTTAAGATAGCCCAAAAAAAAGTTTTTTTCACAAGAACTGATTGAATAAATAAATCTTGACCGAGGTACCCTGATTCTAAGCCTTATAGTTGTCCGATCAGACCAATTCTAAAACTTGAATAAATTGAATAAATAATAAAATATCAATATTACCCTTGCAGTTTAATTAAATATTTTCTCCGACATATCGGATTCAAGATTTCTTAAACATTGTAAGCAAAAAATTAACAACAATTTGTAGCAACAAAAGCAACATAAGAGAATTTTAACTCGCCAGTATGTCGGTATTTATTATCCTATCTTATTCAAACTTACTGGAATGATGCAAAAGTAGAATCACCATCTGTATACCATTTTGGTTAAGATAGCCCAAAAAAAGTTTTTTTCACAAGAACTGATTGAATAAATAAATTTTGACCGAGGTACCCTGATTCTATGCCTTATAGTTGTCCGATCCGACCAATTCTAAAACTTGATTCGGATAAACGATCAATGAACCGAATGATATGACTTTTATTCACGTAGCTCAAAATTTAAGTTCGAGGAGCTGCGAAAAAAAAACAGACGGACGTGGTCTTATCGACTCGGCTTAAAAGCCCCCATTAAAACACAAAGTTCGTGGGGGAAAAAGACGTTGACGAATTCTGTAACGGTTCACAACAGTCTTACAATATGTGAAAAACACTACACAAGCACCATAGATTAAAACTACAAGGTTCTTCTTGTAAAGAATAGATATATAGGCCTTTAAATGAATCCACCTGTGACCCACAGTCAACTAAAAGTACTGTCAAATCACCTTCTTATAGCAGTTATTGATCTATCATTTCATTAAGTAACTCTACTTAGTTCAACAATAACTAAACGAGAACGTACTTCGGTCACGAGCAACTACATAATGAAATAAATATAAAATAAGTGGGTCTACCCCAACGTAACAACACACACAAAATATATTTTGGTCAAAAAATCGGCCATTTCCATTTAATTTAATCAAGAAAGGAATTGATTTACCTGGTAATCATTGCTATTTCCACTATTGGTCAAGATTCCCCAGCAAGAAACATTAAGGTATCTTACTTTGTACACTTTTGGAAGAGTTTTGAGAAGAGCGGTCAAGAGTTAATGAAAAAATTAAAAAATCAACCGTCCGATCATGAGTATTTAAAAAAATGAACATAAGGCAAAGGTGAAAAAGGCGGTGGAAGATTCCACAAAAATATGCAAGGGTCGTATAGAAAAGGTTGATAATGATGAGGCCGATCAACAAATTATCGAACCATTAATGTGCCTGCAAAGAGTTTGCCATTACAGCTGAGGAGGTGCCTGGCGAACATCGTCAGCCCATCTCCATTCCGAAATTTAAAGGAAATTACTTGAAGTGGCAACAGTAGGATAATATTTTCATCAAAGTTGCGTATTCATGCACTTTAGGGTAAAATAAAATTAATGTGTATGGTTTATCAAAAAATATTAAATGCATCAATTACTAAAGCTGCAAGGTGCGGCTCTTCATTCTCGACCGATTATGTCTTTAATCAATCCTTAGAATCGATTAAGTTTAAAAAATTCATTAAAAAATATATATATAAAGCTAATCAAAACCAAGTTTAGTGCCTTCAGTTTGAGAAGCAAAAAGTTATACATTTGTATGTATCGATTCTAATGGAGCTGTACAATATGATATTCCGACTACGAAGATTGGGAGACATACAGTGCCTGCATCAAAAAAGAAGACTAAGTATGTGCAAAATTCCAGTTTTGTATGTATGCTAATCAACAATATATATATATATATGTATACTTATGTAGTTGAAGATACCCTCCGCGGAGCGTCGCAATTTTATTTCTTGAATCTGCAATGTTATGGAAATATTAACTAAGGGAGTGCCAATTACCTGTACTCTTTTGGACTAAATATACATACGTGAGTAAACTTGTAGATATAAAAAATTTATGCTAGGACATCAAAAGAAAAACGGGTTTTGATCAACTGTAGTATGTTGTAGAAATGATAAGCATGTGCCCACAGTATTATAGAGTCTACAGTAAGCATACACTATGTGAAGTGATCATATGTCCAAATCAAAGGCTAGAGAATCGCAGTCGCAAACATCGCGACCCTCTGTTGCTTTGTGTACATAAGCCCGAAATATGACCAGCCACTTATGTGGGTAGCAGCATGATAACTGCAGCGTATGCGCTTTGGCGGTAGCCAAGCGGCAGTCCGCATCCCACATGTACTACATGCTACATGCTCCTATTCTGCCGTCGCCCAGGCGACAGAACTGTTAGAACATAATTGCTTTCTGTATTTTGGCTAAGAAATGATTTTAAATGAACCAAGAAACCATTCTCAATTTGGAAACCAAATAAAACAGATATCTCCCTTTCTTCAACAAGAACGGATATATTTTTTTACACAACATTAGGGTTAAGTTGCTTTTAGTAAATTTAAATTCTTCAACTTTATTACCATAGCTTTTAGGCATTGCAATATGTATATATGTACATAAGTTGAATAGATAAAAAACCTGATCGAAATTGAATTCAAAGATGAGCTATGCTAGGTAAACCGTGACTTTTACTAATCCAAACAATTGAGTGGTATTGCTGCTAGTTCTATAATTTCTTCGAATTTTTTATTAAACTTTTTATACCCAGTACCTGTAGTGTAAAAGGGTATATTAAAGTCGCTAAAATGTATGTAACAGAGAGAAGGAATCATTTCCGACCCCATAAAGTATATATGTACATATGGCCAATTCTCCAGAAAGGTCAACCACAGCCAAAAAATTCAAACTCATTGAAAGCATGTTATTCTTACATTTTTTTATAACGAATATATTAGATTTAATCATTATAAAAGAATTTTACATTTATCTATAATACATCTCGAAATATTGGCCACTCAAGCCGAACAAGTAAAAAAGTTCTGTTTTGAGGATTTCTATTGCAGATTTTGTTTTTATTTATGTTCTTAAAGATAGCCACTACGCAATGTAATTTGCATTTTAAAATCTTTCTTTATGTTCAAAGAGTTAAAGGACCGATGCAATTGACTACACGGTAAATTTTTGCGTCTGTTTCATCGTATATTTCGATGTCACGTGCGACCTCGAAAAATAGGTTTTGTTATCATTAAGTCAAAAGTATTTGTGCAACTAGCATGAAAATTCATTAGCAAACATACCTTCGTATTGCAAATTTAATAAAATCAATTTAACTCGAAGATATCAATCTGTTTGACCGGAGTGGTTAATTTAAAGTGTGTAGCGTGCGACACCGCAGTAAGTAAAAGAACAAATTTTAAAAAGCTACTGTGAATTTGAAATTTATGTTGTGAGTAACGAAATTAAAAATATAATTTTTTCTTGTAGATGATTATACCAAACAGTGAAAAATGCAAATGGTGGAGAGAAAAAGTAAAGAATAATAAAAATAAATACAAAAATATAAAAAAAAAAAAAAATGTATGGTGGAAAAAATGTCACGTTCGACCTGTCACGTGCGAACCTGATTAAAACTGAATTAAAAATATACTACTCAATATTTTTGAATCAAATAAAAAACATTATTAAGATGCATCAATTCCTAATAATTTAAAATTATTTTCAAGAAATTTTTATTTAAGTTTTCGTTGACATCTGAGGTTGAACTGTTCGTTTCAAAAGCGACTTCTGTTTTTGTAGCGTGCGAACTCGTTGGTTTTTTTTAATTTTCTCGAAAACGAGCACATGCCCAAAATCACCCTTATCGCCAATTATAGTGCTTATCATTAGCTATAAGATACACTATTTGTCGAAATAAAAAAATGTTTTGGCATTTGATTTTTTTACTTTGAATGCTTACGAATGTCACATTCGACATTAGAGAATTGCCCATATGCAGATTTTTTTCAAATTTTCGCCACGCCCAATTACGCCCCCGCAAATTAGAAAAAACTATAAGAAGAATATTATCAATATTTAGTGCCGATTGTAGTAGCTTCTTTCTCGCTGTCCTGGAGGAATATTTGTGCGTATTTAGCACTTTCTGGACAAAGTCATGGCTTACGGATTTCTTGCAGTCAGTTTTCCGGTCCGATACAAACTGTCTGAGGCTGATTTGCGGGGTTTTTGCGGATCTCCTTCATAATTTTTCTACCCGTTTAATTTGGTAGGTCTGCTCCGGAGTGCTTCAGTTACAGCCTATTCTCGTTCACCGACCGATTTATAATATTAGAAACTGTTCTTAATTTAATTGAGAACATTTCAGCCAATTGAATTAAATTTCCATTAACTCGCTTGTTAAATTGGCCACTGTACGCAAAATGTTAAAGCTTCAACTCCCAAAATCAACAAGAACAAGTACGGCAATGCTTTGCAATCCATTTCGCTTTTCTTAGCATCTGTTTTTCTTCGATTTGAAAGAACCGATCGAAATTCGTGAGTCAGCTTCGAAGTATTTGCATTTTGCAAACAATTGCTCGACAGCGTGACAATACTAATTGAAACATATTTTTTTTATGTAAATAGGTTAAGAATACTTCAATTAAAATAATCATGGAAAAATATTTTGATAAAACTAATATATGATACTAAAAATATCAAAGAAGCTAACTTTGACCGTGCTTAAGTTTGTGTACCCTTGCAGATTAATTATGTATGTAGATTAAGTATGTACATATGTATGTATTACTGGTATGGTGTAAAAGAAAAATTGTTAAATTTGGTTGAGATATCTTAAAAAAAAATTGTCTCACAAGAACTGTTTTGAACAAAACCAATTTTGACCGAGGTATGAACATACCTCTGATCTTTCTTATTTTTCTATATGTACCTTATAGTTGTCCGATCCGATCAGACTTTAAACTTGATTTGGCCAATGATCAATGAACAGAATGATATGACTTTTATTTGCCTTGTTAAAAATTTAAGTTCGATTTATTGCGCAGAAACAGACAGACGGACATGGTCATATCGACTCGGCTATTGAAGCTGATCAGGAATATGCATACATATGTATGTATGTATGTACATATGTATGTATGTATGTACATATGTATGTATGTATGTACATATGTATGTATGTATGTACATATGTATGTATGTATGTACATATGTATGTATGTATGTACTTTATGGCGTCGGAAACAATTTTTTCTCTGCGTTACAAACATCTGACCAATTTTATTATACCCTCTGCAATGGTATAAAAATACAAATGTAAAAAAAACATGTTTAAATACATACACGCATATGTACGTATGTATATACATACATACATATGTACATCTGTGAACAAAAAAAGATTATCGACAAGGTGGTCTAGATGCAGTGGCCTTAGTGAAGGTTTGAAGCTGAATAAATAGATTCAACTATTTCGATCAATAATGTACTTCCGCTTTTGTTACCAAAAAAATTGAAAATTTTTGATTTTCTTGAGTCACAGCTTATTTGACGTACACTACTTACTGATAATTAGGCGCTTTAAAATACATAGATTATTTTGATTACAAAATCTGTTAAACGGAAAATTAAAAACTTAGTATTTAACTTCACATCTTAACTACGGACTCTGCATTCTGACTTTGTAGATGTCGTTTTTCGTTTAGAAGATACACTTATTAAAAATTGTTACATATGGCCAATTCTCCAGAAAGGTCAACCACAGCCAAAAAATTCAAACTCATTGAAAGCATGTTATTCTTACATTTTTTTATAACGAATATATTAGATTTAATCATTATAAAAGAATTTTACATTTATCTATAATACATCTCGAAATATTGGCCACTCAAGCCGAACAAGTAAAAAGTTCTGTTTTGAGGATTTCTATTGCAGATTTTGTTTTTATTTATGTTCTTAAAGATAGCCACTACGCAATGTAATTTGCATTTTAAAATCTTTCTTTATGTTCAAAGAGTTAAAGGACCGATGCAATTGACTACACGGTAAATTTTTGCGTCTGTTTCATCGTATATTTCGATGTCACGTGCGACCTCGAAAAATAGGTTTTGTTATCATTAAGTCAAAAGTATTTGTGCAACTAGCATGAAAATTCATTAGCAAACATACCTTCGTATTGCAAATTTAATAAAATCAATTTAACTCGAAGATATCAATCTGTTTGACCGGAGTGGTTAATTTAAAGTGTGTAGCGTGCGACACCGCAGTAAGTAAAAGAACAAATTTTAAAAAGCTACTGTGAATTTGAAATTTATGTTGTGAGTAACGAAATTAAAAATATAATTTTTTCTTGTAGATGATTATACCAAACAGTGAAAAATGCAAATGGTGGAGAGAAAAAGTAAAGAATAATAAAAATAAATACAAAAATATATAAAAAAAAAAAAAAATGTATGGTGGAAAAAATGTCACGTTCGACCTGTCACGTGCGAACCTGATTAAAACTGAATTAAAAATATACTACTCAATATTTTTGAATCAAATAAAAAACATTATTAAGATGCATCAATTCCTAATAATTTAAAATTATTTTCAAGAAATTTTTATTTAAGTTTTCGTTGACATCTGAGGTTGAACTGTTCGTTTCAAAAGCGACTTCTGTTTTTGTAGCGTGCGAACTCGTTGGTTTTTTTTAATTTTCTCGAAAACGAGCACATGCCCAAAATCACCCTTATCGCCAATTATAGTGCTTATCATTAGCTATAAGATACACTATTTGTCGAAATAAAAAAATGTTTTGGCATTTGATTTTTTTTTACTTTGAATGCGTACGAATGTCACATTCGACACTAGAGAATTGCCCATATGCAGATTTTTTCAAATTTTCGCCACGCCCAATTACGCCCCCGCAAATTAGAAAAAACTATAAGAAGAATATTATCAATATTTAGTGCCGATTGTAGTAGCTTCTTTCTCGCTGTCCTGGAGGAATATTTGTGCGTATTTAGCACTTTCTGGACAAAGTCATGGCTTACGGATTTCTTGCAGTCAGTTTTCCGGTCCGATACAAACTGTCTGAGGCTGATTTGCGGGGTTTTTGCGGATCTCCTTCATAATTTTTCTACCCGTTTAATTTGGTAGGTCTGCTCCGGAGTGCTTCAGTTACAGCCTATTCTCGTTCACCGACCGATTTATAATATTAGAAACTGTTCTTAATTTAATTGAGAACATTTCAGCCAATTGAATTAAATTTCCATTAACTCGCTTGTTAAATTGGCCACTGTACGCAAAATGTTAAAGCTTCAACTCCAAAAATCAACAAGAACAAGTACGGCAATGCTTTGCAATGCATTTCGCTTTTCTTAGCATCTGTTTTTCTTCGATTTGAAAGAACCGATCGAAATTCGTGAGTCAGCTTCGAAGTATTTGCATTTTGCAAACAATTGCTCGACAGCGTGACAATACTAATTGAAACATATTTTTTTTTATGTAAATAGGTTAAGAATACTTCAATTAAAATAATCATGGAAAAATATTTTGATAAAACTAATATATGATACTAAAAATATCAAAGAAGCTAACTTTGACCGTGCCGAAGTTTGTGTACCCTTGCAGATTAATTATGTATGTAGATTAAGTATGTACATATGTATGTATTACTGGTATGGTGTAAAAGAAAAATTGTTAAATTTGGTTGAGATATCTTAAAAAAAAATTGTCTCACAAGAACTGTTTTGAACAAAACCAATTTTGACCGAGGTATGTACATACCTCTGATCTTTCTTATTTTTCTATATGTACCTTATAGTTGTCCGATCCGATCAGACTTTAAACTTGATTTGGCCAATGATCAATGAACAGAATGATATGACTTTTATTTGCCTTGTTAAAAATTTAAGTTCGATTTATTGCGCAGAAACAGACAGACGGACATGGTCATATCGACTCGGCTATTGAAGCTGATCAGGAATATGCATACATATGTATGTATGTATGTACATATGTATGTATGTATGTACTTTATGGCGTCGGAAACAATTTTTTCTCTGCGTTACAAACATCTGACCAATTTTATTATACCCTCTGCAATGGTATAAAAATACAAATGTAAAAAAAACATGTTTAAATACATACACGCATATGTACGTATGTATATACATACATACATATGTACATCTGTGAACAAAAAAAGATTATCGACAAGGTGGTCTAGATGCAGTGGCCTTAGTGAAGGTTTGAAGCTGAATAAATAGATTCAACTATTTCGATCAATAATGTACTTCCGCTTTTGTTACCAAAAAAATTGAAAATTTTTGATTTTCTTGAGTCACAGCTTATTTGACCTACACTACTTACTGATAATTAGGCGCTTTAAAATACATAGATTATTTTGATTACAAAATCTGTTAAACGGAAAATTAAAAACTTAGTATTTAACTTCACATCTTAACTACGGACTCTGCATTCTGACTTTGTAGATGTCGTTTTTCGTTTAGAAGATACACTTATTAAAAATTGTTACATATGGCCAATTCTCCAGAAAGGTCAACCACAGCCAAAAAATTCAAACTCATTGAAAGCATGTTATTCTTACATTTTTTTATAACGAATATATTAGATTTAATCATTATAAAAGAATTTTACATTTATCTATAATACATCTCGAAATATTGGCCACTCAAGCCGAACAAGTAAAAAAGTTCTGTTTTGAGGATTTCTATTGCAGATTTTGTTTTTATTTATGTTCTTAAAGATAGCCACTACGCAATGTAATTTGCATTTTAAAATCTTTCTTTATGTTCAAAGAGTTAAAGGACCGATGCAATTGACTACACGGTAAATTTTTGCGTCTGTTTCATCGTATATTTCGATGTCACGTGCGACCTCGAAAAATAGGTTTTGTTATCATTAAGTCAAAAGTATTTGTGCAACTAGCATGAAAATTCATTAGCAAACATACCTTCGTATTGCAAATTTAATAAAATCAATTTAACTCGAAGATATCAATCTGTTTGACCGGAGTGGTTAATTTAAAGTGTGTAGCGTGCGACACCGCAGTAAGTAAAAGAACAAATTTTAAAAAGCTACTGTGAATTTGAAATTTATGTTGTGAGTAACGAAATTAAAAATATAATTTTTTCTTGTAGATGATTATACCAAACAGTGAAAAATGCAAATGGTGGAGAGAAAAAGTAAAGAATAATAAAAATAAATACAAAAATATATAAAAAAAAAAAAATGTATGGTGGAAAAAATGTCACGTTCGACCTGTCACGTGCGAACCTGATTAAAACTGAATTAAAAATATACTACTCAATATTTTTGAATCAAATAAAAAACATTATTAAGATGCATCAATTCCTAATAATTTAAAATTATTTTCAAGAAATTTTTATTTAAGTTTTCGTTGACATCTGAGGTTGAACTGTTCGTTTCAAAAGCGACTTCTGTTTTTGTAGCGTGCGAACTCGTTGGTTTTTTTTTTAATTTTCTCGAAAACGGGCACATGCCCAAAATCACCCTTATCGCCAATTATAGTGCTTATCATTAGCTATAAGATACACTATTTGTCGAAATAAAAAAATGTTTTGGCATTTGATTTTTTTTACTTTGAATGCTTACGAATGTCACATTCGACACTAGAGAATTGCCCATATGCAGATTTTTTTCAAATTTTCGCCACGCCCAATTACGCCCCCGCAAATTAGAAAAAACTATAAGAAGAATATTATCAATATTTAGTGCCGATTGTAGTAGCTTCTTTCTCGCTGTCCTGGAGGAATATTTGTGCGTATTTAGCACTTTCTGGACAAAGTCATGGCTTACGGATTTCTTGCAGTCAGTTTTCCGGTCCGATACAAACTGTCTGAGGCTGATTTGCGGGGTTTTGCGGATCTCCTTCATAATTTTTCTACCCGTTTAATTTGGTAGGTCTGCTCCGGAGTGCTTCAGTTACAGCCTATTCTCGTTCACCGACCGATTTATAATATTAGAAACTGTTCTTAATTTAATTGAGAACATTTCAGCCAATTGAATTAAATTTCCATTAACTCGCTTGTTAAATTGGCCACTGTACGCAAAATGTTAAAGCTTCAACTCCAAAAATCAACAAGAACAAGTACGGCAATGCTTTGCAATGCATTTCGCTTTTCTTAGCATCTGTTTTTCTTCGATTTGAAAGAACCGATCGAAATTCGTGAGTCAGCTTCGAAGTATTTGCATTTTGCAAACAATTGCTCGACAGCGTGACAATACTAATTGAAACATATTTTTTTTATGTAAATAGGTTAAGAATACTTCAATTAAAATAATCATGGAAAAATATTTTGATAAAACTAATATATGATACTAAAAATATCAAAGAAGCTAATTTTGACCGTGCCGAAGTTTGTGTACCCTTGCAGATTAATTATGTATGTAGATTAAGTATGTACATATGTATGTATTACTGGTATGGTGTAAAAGAAAAATTGTTAAATTTGGTTGAGATATCTTAAAAAAAAATTGTCTCACAAGAACTGTTTTGAACAAAACCAATTTTGACCGAGGTATGTACATACCTCTGATCTTTCTTATTTTTCTATATGTACCTTATAGTTGTCCGATCCGATCAGACTTTAAACTTGATTTGGCCAATGATCAATGAACAGAATGATATGACTTTTATTTGCCTTGTTAAAAATTTAAGTTCGATTTATTGCGCAGAAACAGACAGACGGACATGGTCATATCGACTCGGCTATTGAAGCTGATCAGGAATATGCATACATATGTATGTATGTATGTACATATGTATGTATGTATGTACATATGTATGTATGTATGTACATATGTATGTATGTATGTACTTTATGGCGTCGGAAACAATTTTTTCTCTGCGTTACAAACATCTGACCAATTTTATTATACCCTCTGCAATGGTATAAAAATACAAATGTAAAAAAAACATGTTTAAATACATACACGCATATGTACGTATGTATATACATACATACATATGTACATCTGTGAACAAAAAAAGATTATCGACAAGGTGGTCTAGATGCAGTGGCCTTAGTGAAGGTTTGAAGCTGAATAAATAGATTCAACTATTTCGATCAATAATGTACTTCCGCTTTTGTTACCAAAAAAATTAAAAATTTTTGATTTTCTTGAGTCACAGCTTATTTGACCTACACTACTTACTGATAATTAGGCGCTTTAAAATACATAGATTATTTTGATTACAAAATCTGTTAAACGGAAAATTAAAAACTTAGTATTTAACTTCACATCTTAACTACGGACTCTGCATTCTGACTTTGTAGATGTCGTTTTTCGTTTAGAAGATACACTTATTAAAAATTGTAAACGTTAGCTGGATCAAAGCCATGAGCCATTCTAAATTTTAAATAATTGCTTACAATCAAATAATTTTTAAATTTTAACTGATATAATTTACCTGCGTTGTACCAGACACGATTGTAAAAGAAAGAAAAAAAAGGGTAAACTGTGATAAAGCTCCATTTGTTTGTAGTTTAAGGCCAACGTAAAAACGAACGCAGTTAAACAATGCTTATGACGTAGAGCAGCCATAATGGCAACTGCAGTTAAGCCAAGTGATATATTATTATACTGAAAATGCCCATTGTCAATAAGAATTTGCCCTGGATACAGCGTCAGCAATATAAATAACAAACGCCAAAGGTTGCTTTCAAAAGGGCATTTCAAGCAAACACAAATAGATAAAATAGCTGGCAAGTAGATTATCAGGTCCGCCGAAAGAACAGTAAGACGCATGAAGCTTTTGTGATTCCTAGACTGAAAACCACGACTGAAGTGTAACTCAACGTATCTTGGATCCAACGCTTTCGCAATCCTGCCTAATAAATAGCTGTGGTAGGCAGTTAAAGGTGGATAATCAAGGCCCCAATAGAGCATATCATTATGAGTTCCATTTTTATACCATTGGTCGATATTTAAATTAATTGTGACTTCTTGCCAATGACGTTGCGCTTCATAATCGCCATATGTAGGAGTCACACTAAAGCCAGAATAAGGGTGTAATGAGATTATTGACCGTAGTGCTAATCCTATGCAAGCAGTAGCGAAAATTTCAGCTTTCGTGTAAAATTGACAAATAGTCATAGCTGAAATTCTAAATACACCGAAACGAGGAAACTATTATAGAGCATAATAGAGGGTTGTAATTTGTGAAGGTATCGATAAATCCCAAACTGTAATTGATTATTTAGCCGATTGTCACAAACAGCATTTAACATTATTCTGTATAATGCTTAGGGTGTAGTTATCAATGCCAACATTCGTGTAATATACTTATGTAAGATCAAAAACCTGATATTAATTGTTCTTTTAAGTCACAGCTATACGACTTATTTATTTAATTATAAAACTGAAACTGAAAAAGATTACATATTTCTTGGTCTTAAGTGTGAGATACAGCGTCGGAAGCGTCGGCGGTTGCGCGTGTTTTTTTTGCAATGATATTTCGTTGGAATTGTTTTCCTTATTTGTCAGGGCGGATGTAATGCAGACCATATCTCAGCATTTTTGGTGCAGCACGTTGCAGCGGGTCATCGAATTGCAACTTTTTTTTAAGAAAGTTGTCTCAATGTGCGAATATTAAAAGAATTAACAAGTGTGAAAGGTGGTTGATTTGGTAGTGCCCGTAAGCCAGACAAATAAATAATTGTTTTATTTGTATTATTCTGTAATGTTTGAATCCTATTTTTTACTTCTTTGTTATAGGCATCAACGTCATTGACTAGGTCCATACTAGAGGTGGGCCGACCTACTTTTTGGCTCTACTGGGACGGTTACTAAGTATCTGTTTAAGTCACAGATCGTTGGCAGAGGTCCTATCAAAACTGTGGCGGTCCCAAGATTGCCTGAAAATATGGCTAGAAACGCAACAACTACATCTGCCTAAATATATATAGCAAAGAAACAAAATTAATAAACAAAAAAATTAATATTTTTATACTGTTCTTATTTGTTTTGGTTCTTAGAAAACCACACGAAACACCATGGCCCCTTTATGCTTACACTTGACTTACTCAACTGATAATTTGTGCAATTTTTATAAATTTAATTAATTATTTCCTTGTTCATTTTTTTAAGTGGTGATGAATAATAGCACAAGAGTAGTAGTGCACAGTAGAAAGTATCTTGTCTTAATTAGTTGATTGTATTTATGTTACTGAATTTAGAATTTCACAAGATTTCATATAGTGAGCCGACGAAGCGGCAACTAAGGTAGTGTGTATGTATGTGTATCATTTTACAGGAAACTTACAGAATTAGATAATGTTAAGATCCCCGAAATATTGTTTCTGAACGATGCAATACCGCAGCTTTGGTGATTTATCTGGTCAAGCCTTCTGACGAGGTCTCACGTTTGTCTGCTCGAATTAGCTTGTCTTTTCCAGGAAAAGCTTCCAGGACTATCGTGCATATGTGCAGCCAAAAATGTTTAATTGGTAAGATTGGTAACAAGTTCCAAATGTATCGCCGTACGACGAAGCACACGAAATATGAAGAAATATATGAAATATGCAGCCTTTGCTTATGCTTGGTTTACGACACTTGTCATCTTTGAGAAGAATTGCATGTATGGAAGTGCTTGGGTGATACGGACGCTGGGTAAATCAGCCACCCGATGATGAGATGAATGCTGCCGTTGGAAGTAAGCCAAACATCCAGAATTTTTGCTGAACAATAACGAAAAGGTGTGAAATCCCAGGGTACAGGTTGATTCGGTGATCATATTCTAAGATCCAGGTGATGTACAAAAGTTGTTTCGATCATGGTAGAGAGACAGTTGGTTTTATTTTTATTTTGTTTTCTAAAAGAGATAAGCAAAATTGTGAACTGTTCAACCTTGCCATAAGTTGATCCGTATCCCGTAGCCATAAGATCTGCTGCATGTCAGCTGGGTTCGATTTGGAGTCCATATGCCGCCATGCACTCCTTGAAATTGTATCCAGTATCGCAGAAGTTTGTTTTCCAACGAATGTCTTTAGTTGTGAAGGTTACAATGATAGCCAGGATATTACGATTGTTAAATCGCACCATGCAAACACAGTTACAATGTTGTGTCTTTATCCAGCCTTAATTGCTTTGATAAGTTGTCTCAATAATTGTGCTCCGGAAATTCCTAGATGCGGCAACTATTGCAGCTTTAGCACCTTGATTTGGCAGCTAAAATAGATGTCGAAATAGAATTATCGTCATTGCTGTACACCACAGCAGCGTATGCCTTGGTAGATACATCGGAGAATCCATGCTTTTCAATATTATACTCGTCGTTGGCAGACGATCGTGATATTTGAAATTTCTTTAGATTATTTAAATCAGCTTATTTAAGCTTTACATCGTCGACATAAAAATCCTCTAGCACGATTTTTGATTTCCAGCTGATGATCGGTAGTCGGTTGCTCCAGTACGATCCTCATGTGTTGTTCAAACGATCCTCTGGAAATCGCGATGCTTTTTATTTACCCATATTTGGCGGGACGTACTAACTATGACCGCTGAGAATACGAATTTGTACTCTGAGTTTCCGACCCAATTCGGGATGATGCTGTAAATAAAAACACAGCTCAGTATTGATTTCATCCGAAGTCAATTCTCGCATATGTCCAAAATCAGAATACTCTCTCATGAATTTTACATATTTTTTTTCGCAATTCACCGTTTTGTTGCAGGTAGCCGTTCCACTGATTCGATTCGATTAAGCGCTCCTTGTAGAGTATCTCCAAAATTCAGATTGGTAGTGTTAAATGGAAGTTCCAGGAGATGGGAAGGATCTGTTGTCATGTCGAGTGTGCGTAGTGAGAAAATGTTTCTCTACCTGTTAGTCTGGTTTGGTAGAATAGTTAATGTTTTCCACTTCCCAAAACTTCTGGAGTGAAGTTGCTTGCATAGTGTGTGCTGAGCGATGTTATAACCCATCCGAATATAGATGAGGCGGCAATAAGATTGGCATTGTTCTCGTGCATCCTGTTACCTGTAAGTCGCTTCCCAAAAAAATGTCTGTTGGTGCTGCAAGGAAGTTTTCCGGCTGAAGTTCATATCTCAGTCTCCCCAGGGCCTTTATATTAGAGAAATATTTGTAATAAAAATACCGAGACCCGAAAATTGCATTGAGGGAGCAAAACCAAAGTAGGTGATTGGCTTCCCAATTAACACCATATCCGTAATATTTTAGAATGGTAGCGTAAACAATAAGGGAAATGACAAAAGACAAACTACAACCGATTCACCCGGAAGTTAGTTTTGTTGGAGATACAGCAGAGGAGAAATAGGAGACGAACAAAGTCGATTAGAGCTGACACCGAAGCGTACCTTGTGGGAGACACAATCCATCTACATGTTCACTCACACACAAACAAATGAAAAAAAGCACCTAATAGACTGGCCAAGGTTTTACTCCGAGATTGGTCTCGATCTTCGAACAACAAATAAGATGAACAAATAACTCCACTTAGCGCATCCTCGCGGATGATGCTTGGAATACGCTGTCTACCATGCTTGCTCAGAAATAATTACGCTTGGTATCTTGGAATGGGAGAACTGAGAGTTGGATGATAACCGAGACTGTGGGATTAAATACAATAAAAAAAAGTGCGTCTAACGGTTAGACACGATAGAAGTGAAACCTTCCGTAAAACAAACAGAGAGAATGAGACGAAAGCAGCATTAGGAGCGGGGTAATTATAGGTTCATTATAATATTGCTATAAAGGTCATATTTTATTTTCTTCATTTTATTATTATTCATCCTCAATGTTTTCAATTTCAACAAATGATACGAGTGGCTTATGATAGCTAAAATATGATATAAATGCTTTGGTTTCGATGTTGTCAACATATCTTTGAAATACCGCGTCAATTGTTGTTTTTGATCGTGTTGTTGATTCAGTGCGATTGTTACACATTTTTAAACTGAATGTTGTATTGAGAAAGTCAATTAAAGGAACTGCTGTGTCCAATGCAAAATTTACGTTAAAATCGCCACTTAAAATCATTGGAACTTTATCGTAATCTTTTCTAAGTATCCGCGATACTTCTGGTGTATACTTTATTAAATTTTCATGAATGAATTCCGTGATGCTATTTATTGATTGATTCGGTAAAATATAAATTGCCACAATTAAAACTGTTTTTCCATTGCTCAATCTGGTTTCGCATGCACATATTTCTCCCACTTTAGAGAGCTGAACAGACAGTGATTCTAGTTGCTTTGCATTCATATCTATCTGTGGAGTTACAATACGAGCACCGTCATTTTGATTGTGGTATATTGCAACACCGCCTGCTCTCGTTTGTGGTCTTTTAAATTGAACTACAATATCAAAATTGGGAATGTCAAAAATGGTTTCATTATCCAACCAAGTCTCGGAAAGAATTAGAAAATTTGACGATGTTGCTACTTTGTCTAACTGCAGATCGTGTACATGAGCGCGCAAACTTTGGCAATTAAATGTAAAAAAAATATATATATATATGTATACATATGTATATGCATGCACACTTGCCGGCCGAAAATGTACATACATACATATACATATGTGTGTACGCATGCGTTTAAATTAAATTCTGCCGGCGTCGACAAGCAAAGACCAGCCGACGGTGCCCGAACTATCCAATATCGTCGCCGAAACACTTCGGCTACCGAAAAGAATTGAGCAAACACAAATAAGGAACGCTATATAACTCTGTTCTATCTCATTCTCTCGCAGGCTATAAGATCTATATGTATGTCTCTTTTTAGTGTCGCTTTTTCGTTTCATCGAGTCTCAAATCACTCCCAACGATTCTAAAGAAGTTTTCACTTCAAAAATATTTTCGATTTCGTACATTTGCATATTGTTTTTATTATTCATTACTTTATATTCCTGCTCACCATAAACATCTGAGAGGACAGAGCCATGTTCAACTTTATTGACCCTATTTAAACTCACCTGCGCTCCATGCCTTGGCTTATACACTCAATTAAATATGCTTGTGTATTTATATGCAATTGTGTTTATTGTTCAATTGGTTTCTCTATGTAGGTTTAGCCGATGTTTTATATTTTTATTGTACTTCCTTGCTTTATGTAATACTTTTACTAGTTATTGGCACTTTAACTCTGTTCCCTGATTTTTCTCTGTTCTCAAAATTTTATTCACTGAGAGAACTCCGGTCGAATCTCCTTCAAAGACTTTTTCGTTATTAAATCTTTAGTCCAAGATTTGCATTACAATTGGCCTCGTTCGGGTTGGTTGCAGTCGGCAGCGACACCTCTGCTGCGGTCGGCCCAATTTTGAAGAATCCCTATTGATTGATGTGTGTGTGCGAAGCGTTAATGGGGCATCAGTGTGTATGTGTGAGCTTAGGCAGTGGTGCTTAGCAGTGGAGATGCTAATAGAAAACTTAAAAATTCGACTTAAAAATTCAATTATAGATGCTGGTGTGTTAATTATATTCGGGATAAATAGGTTTAAGCTATGTCTCTATGATATATATCTAAGGTTTTCCCTTAGTCTTTTTAACACGTCGCTTCCTTGCGTTAAGTACAATTGCGTTAACCTATTTGAATTTGTGTAGATTACTTCATGAATGCTATTATATGTTTTTATCAAGCATCGAATGTGCTTTTCTTTTGTTAGGTTTGAAATCGGTGCACTTTTATTTAAGCACTTAAATCAATCTCAATGCGTTCATGTTTAATAATGGATATAATGGATATATCTTGTGATAGTATTTACCTCTACGTTAGGTATTGAACATAAAACAAGGGCTTTTACTTTATTTGTGCATCCTATCAGAGGTGAAACTTCACAATTATATGTCGACATGTAGCAGTTTTCCAACTAGTACATGTCTACTGGCTCAGTAGCAAGAAGGAAATAGACCCTACTTACGAATAGCGAATCATTTCTCAATATTTTATTTAGTACGTGTTTCATTTGGATTTTATTTAATTGTTGAAGATAATAATTTTATTTTATTATTAATTATCTGATTTATTATTTTTTGAAGTGAAAACTTCTTTAGAATCGTTGGGAGTGATTTGAGACTCGATGAAACGAAAAAGCGACACTAAAAAGAGACATACATATAGATCTTATAGCCTGCGAGAGAATGAGATAGAACAGAGTTATATAGCGTTCCTTATTTGTGTTTGCTCAATTCTTTTCGGTAGCCGAAGTGTTTCGGCGACGATATTGGATAGTTCGGGCACCGTCGGCTGGTCTTTGCTTGTCGACGCCGGCAGAATTTAATTTAAACGCATGCGTACACACATATGTACATATATGTATGTATGTACATTTTCGGCCGGCAAGTGTGCATGCATATACATATGTATACATAAGTACGCTTTTGTATACATATATATATATATTTCATGGCCGAAGAGGAACAGTATCTACAATTGAGTTGCAAGCTGAATTTCAAAGGCTACATCTCAATCGACTTGAAACAATTGGAACGTTATTAAGTGATTTTATAACAGCTAGGGAAGGGTTGTCATTATTTACATTTAATTGCCAAAGTTTGCGCGCTCATGTACACGATCTGCAGTTAGACAAAGTAGCAACTTCGTCAAATTTTCTAATTCTTTCCGAGACTTGGTTGGATAATGAAAATGGTTTTGACATTCCCAATTTTCATATTGTAGTTCAATTTAAAAGACCACAAACGAGAGCAGGCGGTGTTGCAATATACCACAATCAAAATGACGGTGCTCGTATTGTAACTCCACAGATAGATATGAATGCAAAGCAACTAGAATCACTGTCTGTTCAGCTCTCTAAAGTGGGAGAAATATGTGCATGCGAAACCAGATTGAGCAATGGAAAAACAGTTTTAATTGTGGCAATTTATATTTCACCGAATCAATCAATAAATAGCATCACGGAATTCATTCATGAAAATTTAATAAAGTATACACCAGAAGTATCGCGGATACCTAGAAAAGATTACGATAAAGTTCCAATGATTTTAAGTGGCGATTTTAACGTAAATTTTGCATTGGACACAGCGGTTCCTTTAATTGACTTTCTCAATACAACATTCAGTTTAAAAATGTGTAACAATCGCACTGAATCAACAACACGATCAAAAACAACAATTGACGCGGTATTTCAAAGATATGTTGACAACATCGAAACCAAAGCATTTGTATCATATTTTAGCTATCATAAGCCACTCGTATCATTTGTTGAAATTGAAAACATTGAGGATGAATAATAATAAAATGAAGAAAATAAAATATGACCTTTATAGCAATATTATAATGAACCTATAATTATCCCGCTCCTAATGCTGCTTTCGTCTCATTCTCTCTGTTTGTTTTACGGAAGGTTTCACTTCTATCGTGTCTAACCGTTAGACGCACTTTTTTCTTTTTATTTTTGCATTAATATATTTTTATTTTTGTTTAAACATATTGTTACAACAATTGCTTGTGCGCATATATATTATTATATTTTAGATCTTATCCAGATCATTTGCTTGTAAATAAGCTTTATATAAAATGTATGCGCACAATATTATAACAATTATTAATAGCGATATATTCTTTAATTTTAGATCAATATTTGCTGTTTCGATCTTGTTTATTACGTTTGCAGTGGAGTCCACTGTCTTGGTATCAATTAAACCCATATTGGGTGTAACAACTCGCAATTTATAGTTCAATTATATTTTATTTAAGTATTAATTTATTCTTTAGTTCTTTGTACATCTACACGTGTTTCCTGTCACACTCCAAGTCCCCGAGCGTTGCCACCTTACGTCCGATATCTCCTCGACATTCGTTATCGGTCTGGCAGGGTTGCCACACCTCTCCTTTTCTTATAAGCTTCAGTTTTAACCCGGTCTTCGGTTTCTCTGGAGTTGAACGTCGAGTCGAAAGATACATTTGCTCTGAAGATGGATCGGAGAGTATCACTTGAGGTTGATCAGGAATCACTAAATATGGTGATGAGTGTATTAAGCGTTGAGAATCAGTCTGCGTTAGTGCGTCCTCATTCGAGTTATTCGGCGGCCCCTCATTCGACGGTATCCTCTTGCAATGGCTCACGTTCCGTCTGACTTTCCTCCCATTTCCAAAAAGCTCCACTTCATTTCCATTCCTTTCAACAACTTTATACTCCGTTGTTTCAAAGTTGGGTGTCAATTTGGAGGGAAAAATAACGTTCTTTTGCAAAACTTTGTTGCCCACCTTTATGTCGGATTCCTTAGCACCTCTAACCTTGTCACCTGTAAGCTTTCCTTTTTGTTTATTGATCACGTCATTATCTCTTGCCGAGGTTTCTACTACTTCTTCTATAATATCTCGAATGTCCGGCAGCTTGTCTCGAATGGTCCTATTAAACATAAGTTCCGAAGGTGTAGAGCCAGTAGTTCCATGAGGTGTCGTATTGTAGGTTAATATAAATTTTTGTAGCTCCTCTTTAAAATTTCCTTTATTTAACGACGCAATTTTAAGGCGTTTGCCCAATGATCGATTCATGTTTTCTACTTCACCGTTGGCTTGCGGCCAATATGCAGGAGTCGTAATCAAAGTGATGCCACTAGCTTCACAGAAGTCCTTGAATTGGGCTCTAACGAACTGCCGGCCGTTATCTGTCCTTAACGATCTCGGTATGCCAAGCCTGGAAAATATTTCCTTAAATGCCGTAATAATTGTCTGCGATGATATTGAGCCGATGAATTTTATCTCCTGATAACGCGAAAAATAATCTATGAGCACCAATACATGATCATTGTTCGGTAGAGGCCCCAACAGGTCGGTTGCTAAGCACTGCCACGGGCCGTCGGGAAAACCGTGCCGCTTCATCGGCGGTGGACGGGTTGGCTGTGACACCAATAAACAGCTTCTGCACATTTTCACATGCTGTTCGACATCTCTGTCCAAACGCGGCCACCACACCTTCGCTCTCATTCGTCGCTTCATAGCCGATTCGCCAGGGTGTCCTTCGTGCCCTAACTCCAAAACTCTCTGCCGTAGAACTTCTGGTATCACTATACGGGTACCACGCAACAGAATGCTACCCACTGTTGATAGCTCAGCTCTAAACGGGTAATAACAGCTTGATAAACCTTCATTCCTCGTCGTCTTTAAGATGCGAAACAGCAGCTGATATCTCTCGGTCCACAACACTTGTTTTTGCTATTTCTGGTATAGCAATTGCTTTTGGTGTAGCACAAGAAACAATTTGACAGATGCTATAGTCACCTCCTTTATCGAAAGAATAAAAATTTTTCAACAGCCCAAACTAGCGCCAGACTTTTTTTTTCGGTTTGCGAGTAGCGCCTTTCCACTTCCGATAAGCTCTTACTAGCGAAGCTAATGATCACCGATTAATTTCTCTCATCAAATTGTAACAAAACACCGCCAAGTGCCACCGGACTTGCGTCTGCAATTATCTGCGTGCGTCTATTTGGATCAAAATATAAAAGTTCCGGAATACGAGCTAGCCGATTTTTCAAGTTAACAAACGCTTTTTCTTGTTCGCTTGACTACACGAATTTGCTATTGATTTTAAGTAGTACTCTTAATGGCTCTGTAATATGCGACAAATCGGCGATGAATTTTCCAACGTATGTAACCAGTCCCAGAAAGCTTCTCAGTTCCTCCTTTGTTTTAGGTGGTCGAAAATTCAAAATCAATTTCACCTTCTCTGGATCTGCCGCAATGCCGTCACTCGATAAGATATGTCCCAGAAATTTAAGGTCTTTTGCCTTATACACGCATTTATCTTTGTTTAACAGAACACAATTGATCTCAAACAGATTCAACACTTCTTGTAACGCTTTATCGTGCTCAGCTTCGGTTCTTCCAAAAATTATTACATCGTCCAAATAGTTATGTGCATTTCTGCATGGTGCCAAGATCTCCGCCATCTCCCGTTGAAAAATCTCTGGTGCCGAATTTACGCCAAAAAGAAGACGTTTATATCGAAACAGCCCTTGCTGTGTCACGAAAGTTGTTATTTCGCGGCTAGATTCATGAAGTTCAAGCTGATGATAGGCATCCTTGAGGTCCAGTCTCGAAAACCATTTCGCACCCCTGGCTTTTGTCATAAAAGTTGCAAAGGTTGGTAGTGGATAATTTTCTCGTTGGATAGCCCTGTTTGCCATCCTCATATCAACGCATAGCCTTATTTCGCCGCTTTCCTTGAACGCAATTACCACCGGCGAGATCCATGCATTCGGA
Organism: Drosophila sturtevanti; assembly: GCA_018150375.1. Lineage (NCBI taxonomy): Eukaryota > Metazoa > Arthropoda > Insecta > Diptera > Drosophilidae > Drosophila > Drosophila sturtevanti. The sequence goes on from JAECWJ010000389.1 coordinate 91,991, forward strand.
CCCCTTACTGGTTCTATTATGTCACGATCGCAAGCGTCTTTTATCTTATCTGCCACTTTATCTTCACATGCCACTGGAACCCGTCTCATATGTTGGTGCACTGGTTTCACGCTGGAATCAATGGCCAATTTTATCAATCTGCCTTTTATTTTTGAAAACGGCAATGAAGTCTCAATACGGCAAACATCTAACCCTAACTTTAGGACCTTGAGTTCAATGGCCGTTTTCTTCCCCAGAAGCGATTGACTACCCTTTTCTATTACGTAAAATGTAGCAATCATTTCTTGGTTCGTTTTCACACTTATTGGTGCTTCAAAAACTTTAAGAACCCTGAGCGGATATTCAGTCGCGTATGCTTTAAATCTGTCAGTCGTCTGAGATCTCATATTCCACATAACAGCGTTGCTTTACACAACATTTCCCAATGCTTCTCACATAATAAATTCGCAGGCGATCCTGAATCATTAATCATTCCGATTGACACACCTCCAATGTTACATCTAATGTTGTCATCATTTCTTGCCGAACCATCAATTCTAAAACACTCCAACTCTTTGTCCTCATCATCATCGCTTTTCACTTGATCTTCGATGCTTTGAACATTTGCATATACCTTGCGCCTCTTTGGATTGGAGTATCCTCCCGTGTCCGAAGACCTCTTTGAGTTCCGAGTTCTACATTTCCTGGCAAAATGACCAAGCAAATTGCAGCGTTTGCAAACTTTATCCCGCGCTGGACATTTTCCATTATTAGCATCATGATCCTCAAGCCCACATCTGGTGCAAGACTTAGGTGGATCTCGCCCGAAACGTTTCCTTGCGAAAATTTTGTTGACGCTGTCGCTTGCCTCTTCACCCAGCATAGTTTTCGAGTGCTTATTTACTTGCTCATGAACCTGACAAGCATCTATTAGATCACTCAGCTTTTGCTCTTTCTCTAAAAATCTTTTCTTCAAGTCATTTGAAGCCCATGAGTCAATTATTTTATCGGCAAGACAAATATCTTCAATTTCTGCCTTTGTTGTGCCATATGAACACTGTGCAAGTTGTTGTCTCAGACGAATTACATATCTGTTGAATGTCTCGCCTTCCAATGGTGACAAATTCCTAAAAAGGTGTCTCTCGAACGATGAATTCCTTAACGGTGCAAAATATTCGTCCAGTTTGCCCACTAAAACCTTGTAGACATCATTGTTTTCTTGAGCATCATACTCAACTAACGCTCCGGGAATGTTGTAAATTATCTCTTGCAGTTGTGGGCCACTCAAATGTAAAAGCTTGATCTTTTTCTTGGGTATTGATGTGACATCTTCCGCGTCAAGATATAATGTAAAAGACCTTATCCATTTTTCCCACTCATGCCGGAGTAGCGATTTGTCAATCGTGTCGCAAAGGAACGGTTTTATTTCCGACATGATTTTCAAAAGAGAGTTCCAATACCTAAAATATAAACAAAAATTATATGTTTATTCTTATGTGTAACACATTCAATTGAATATGCCACTAGACACATTTGCGTCCATCGTGCTCTCCTGGCACATTTGTACCACTACTTTGATACATTTGTATCATCTTCCTGTGTCCTTCTCGTACATTTGTACGATTCGTGCTAATTTTCTTTTGATACCTTTGTATCAATTTTCTTGTACCCTCCTCATACATTTGTATGATTCGCGCTATCTTGATATCTTTGTATCATTTTCATGTAGCCTCCTCGTACATTTGTACGACTCGCGCTATTTCACCACAGTCGCTTAACAAGAAAAAAAAAATTGAATTACAATTCAATCTACTCAACTTAGTTTGACGTTTCTCTTTTCCACCGAGTTCTCCCAGTCGTCGCCAATGTAACAACTCGCAATTTATAGTTCAATTATATTTTATTTAAGTATTAATTTATTCTTTAGTTCTTTGTACATCTACACGTGTTTCCTGTCACACTCCAAGTCCCCGAGCTTTGCCACCTTACATCCGATATCTCCTCGACATTCGTTATCGGTCTGGCAGGGTTGCCACAGTGGGGATACTATTTATATCATCAAATTTGCTTATGCTATTATTAAACATATATTTTTTACTTTCTGTTTTCAATTTTAAATTTTCTTCATTCTTGTTTTTTAATTTATTGTTGTAGCGTACATGCCTCATATATATTTTTTTTTCAATAGAGGACAAGAGCAAAAGAAAAATACCTTATATGGATTAATCTAATAAAATTAAAATTTGGGATGTAAGTTATTTAAATCATTTTTTTATTTTTTCAGGCTTTTTTTTTCTCTTTTATTTCTGGTATGTTTTTTTTTCTACCAGCATCAGCTGGTCGTCGCCGGTTGGCTCGCTGATGCTCCCTCGTAGGTGTAAAAGGTGGCCTGCCTTTCACACTTGTATTCCGCTGCTTCGTTGTTGTGCTGGGTCATCAGGGTCTTCTTCCTTTTAGAAACACCTCCAGGTACTCCTGGTTGGAAGGTGTTTCTCTTTGCTCAATAGGAGCAGTATCGGGACAGTCATCACTCATATATTTGGCCACGTCATATTTATTTTTTCTCGTGTTTTTTTTTTGTTTTTCTCCACATTTTTTTTTTTTTTTTTTGGTATTGACTTGTGTTTGTGTTCTTTTTCCTTATATTTTAGCATATTTTTCCAATTGTCTCCTTTTGAAGACGTTTAAACATCATAGTTCAAAACATCATTTTGTCTTGCAACTTATTTAAGCCATTTTTTGTTGAAAAAAATTTTTTTTTTACTTGGCAGGCGGGCAATTGCATTTGAGTGCTTATGCATAGCCGAACATCTTGTCCTTCTCATTGGTAGCGACAGATGTGGCCAACAAGCAAACGGTAGCACTGATAAAATGTTGATTGTTGGTTTTTTTTTTTTGGCCTGCGCCAGAAATGCAGCCAAAAATTACAAAAGTTCACAATTGTGTTTTTTCTTTAATTTTAGTTTAAAGTTTCCTTTTGTTTCATCATCTAACATTTAGGTATGTCATATGGTTTTTGTTTTGCTGTTGTCTTCGAAATAAACTCATTTGCTCTTTTTTCTTGATTTCCACTCGTCCTTCCTCGTCCTGGTCGAAGGATCGACCTACGTCGCGGTCGCCATGTAGTGACAGGGTAAATGAATATCTTCAAGACCAATTTCATTTGAAGTTCTTTATTAAAATTGAATTTTCAGGCAAAGCCTGTCTTTCTTTTACAACGTCTTTTCTTAGATTAATTCTTAATTCTTTAACATTATTTGCTTAGACCGCGTAGCTGCGCTGCCAGTGACGCCGGCAGGGGAGCGGTCTGCTTATGTTTACATAAGAAAATATATATATGTATGCCGCTTCAGCGGCAGAGTGAGGATGTATCATATTGCTTGGGAACCAAACGGTGGCGCATGTAAGTTCTGCGGGCTCAGCAATATCCAGTGCCATGCACTTATGGCATGACACTTGAATGTTGTATACATAAATATAGTAACAAAGTGTTACATTATATTATTAATATGTTTCACTTAATAGAGTGATCGCAACTTGCTACACTACATCCACAATTTGACGGACCTGGCGGTGTTTATTGAAGCATTGTCGTGTTGTAAATACCACTTCAAATAATCAAATGTATTTTTGAATTCAGGAAATGTTGTTTTTAAAACGTCCTTGTAGTTTTCCGCATTCATCTGCGCTCTGAAGAACTGCAACTGGAAGGTTCCGTAAGAAGAGATGACTTTATTTTAGCAGACGTCTCTTGTGAATTCGATGCTTCCCTTAGTATTCTCCCTTTATCTGCTTTGGAAACTATTCGATTGTTTCCCCTTTTTTATTAAGCTGTTCACGCCGACGGTGACCAGGAGTAGCGGCGGGGAAGATTTTTGCCCAGGTGTCGGACGGGCACACTGGCGTGACGGGCAAGTTTGATGGAAGCCGCCATCACGTTCAGTCGATTTTTTCTACAATTCATTTTTGCTTTTACATTCATATACATCTATTTTCAATTTTTTTAACTTGTAAATTTTGCTCGCGCTACATTGAATAAAAGTGCATATATATACCAGACGGACAAAGTGAAGCTACATTCTTTCACACTTCCTCTGCCCGAAGCCTACAACACCAAACGGGACTGGCCCCTATATACATACATAGTTTGAAGGGATTTGTCTAATCGGATTGGAAGCTCCATCCTCCTACATAAACATTGGTCCTTCGAGCCGGATACATCGTTCCGCTCGCCCCAGCATTCGCCCCGGTGGAGATTCTGATAAGTAGCCAAATTTCTTATTTCCATTTTTTTTCCAATACATACATACAGACCGGCAGTGAAAAGTTCCCGCTTTTTCCATAGCAACTTTTCACTCCGAATTGTATGGACATACATATGTACATGTTTTTCCAGTCCTGAGTTATTGTCCTATTCATTTTTTCCTTCCAAAAAAAAAATATATATATATCTCCCAGTACATATATTTACATATGTACATATATACATATCCATACATAAATACATCCATATCCAAATACACACATACAAACATACATCCGTTTACATATACGCGAGTGCGGTTCCCGCTGGAAATTATATTAAAAAAAAAACCATCCAAGTGCCGAAAGTCCCGCGATTTTTCCAAGTCCAAGTCCGACATCTTGATTAAAAAAAGAAAATCGCGCGGTTTTTTCTTTTATTTTCCAAAGTGTCCAAGGTGCGCTGGCGCGGCTTATATACAGCCACATACATACTACCATAAATACATACGCATAATTATATTGCATTTACATACGGGCATTGTGTATATAAGCCGGTCGCGCATTTTCCGGTGGTGATTCTTCCACAAAAAAATAAAGGTGTCCGGAAAGTAAATTAATCAAATCGAAATTTGATTAATTTATTTTTTCTTTTTCCACAACAACAAAAGACCAAAAAAACGGGCAGTGAGCTTTTTCACAGCTGACCATAAATCAGTGATGCTCAGATGAGTCACTGGTTCCGACTCTCAACAGCGAATTTATTAATTTAATTTTTTTTTGATTTGGATTTTAATTTGATTTAAATTAAAATTAAAATTAATTTTAATTCAAATTAAAATTAAAATTAAAAATTAAAATTAATTTTTTTATTCAAATTAAAATTAAAATTAATAAATTGAAAATTTCCGTGTCCAAGTCCGATTCCTATACAATCATCGATTTTATTAATTTTGATTTTTTATTCGAATTTTGATTTAGTTTAAATTAATTTAATTTAATTTAAATTAATTTAATTTAATTTAATTTAATTTAAATTAAAATTGGAGTCAACATTAAAATTAATAAATTGGATAAAAAATTCTTTTTCCGAGGAAAAAAAGTTTAATTTTTGGTCCGAAGCGAAGTGGTTACGTTGTCGGGTCCTGCGCCCGAAATTCCGAGTTTTTTCTCTTACAAAAAATTCCGCGCAATTCCGAGCGAGGATCCTTTCGGCCTGACGCCAGGTCTCGGTAGTATTCCGGTAAAAAAAAGAGAAAACCAATTAACCGAATACCGCTCAAGATCCAAATCTGTGGGTACCACTTCCGCTCGTCCAACATTTGTTGTGTCCGTTTTTTTCCATACGTTACTTTTCGTTCCGACATTCCATCCATTTCCTGCACTAAGTCCATATAGTGACATTATCTTAATACATCATTTTATTTATATAATTTATATACATTATATTATAATATTCCATTACATAAAGATTTCAATCCTCCATACCTAATTATTTATAATCATACACATTCATAGTATTGATACGTTCCATATAATACAGTCCACTCCAAGTTCCGCATCCATTCCTTATTTTTCATTGGGTAGCCGGTGTCTGATCCGACTATGCCCACAGACCCTGCCAAGAGTCTCCCGAAGCCTGATCGTCTCTCCGTGCCGCGTCGGTCCACGTCGTCATCGCCAACAAGTAAATTCCCTCGTATCACTGATACAATCAAACGCTGTCCGTCCGGTTCTAGTAGCGCTCCGACATCGCCTTACCTCACTCAAACTCCGCGCAAACGAGCATCCTTGCCCAGCCGAGTGCCATCGTCCACCCTACCGGGCTCAGAGAAATCCGCCGAGGTTCCGCGAATCACCATCTCGGTTCCAACTGCCCAAGTCCTGACTAGATCCGAGTCCCAAAAGCGTTTATTCGCATCCAAGATGGCGTTAAGTCATTTCATCGCAGCCTGCGATAGTCTGACCGTGTTCGAAGTGAACACAATGGCCTCGATCGAGGAGGAAGTTTCCATGTTTGCTCTTCGGATGCACCTCGACCAGAATAAAGTCCTTTGGGGCAGAGTAGAGGCGGAGTATCTGACGTGTACGCGAGCGCTTTCCGTGGATACGTGTGAGGAATATCACTCTGATCTCTCAACAGTCAAGATCAAATATGAGTATGCCTACATGGTATATGTCCGCTGCGGCACCACTCTCGGAGAACGCATTGAGCGACTCCAAACACCCCCTGCTTCCACACTGGAAGTCACCCAAGGCTATCGACTACCTCCGTGTGAGGTCGACGTATTTTCCGGGGATTATAATCAATGGCCTACCTTCCGCGACTTGTTTACAGCGATATACGTCGACAATCCGCGGTTAGCACCGGTGGAGAAATTGTTCCACCTCGTATCCAAGACCAGAGGCGAGGCTAAGGCAATCGTGTCTAGCTCACCTCTTACCAACGACGGTTTTCACGCGGCATGGGAGAATCTGAAGGCTCGGTTTGAAAATAAGCGGCAGTTAGTAGCTACTCAGACAAAAATTCTATTCAACTTGTCTCCAGTCACGCATGAGACGTGTACTGCCCTCAAGGATCTGCAAACAACCATTCAAGGGTGTTTGACGACTCTGGAACGGTCCGGAGTTAGTACGGAAAATTGGGATGTACTGTTGGTGGCCCTCTGCACATCTAAGCTACCCCCCTCCACCGTCGGTTTATGGGAACAATCCATTCCTAACAAGACCGACTTGTCCACGTGGTCCGACTTAAACAATTTTTTGGTCGACCGGTACTGCGTCTTAGAAACCCTCGAAGACCGAAAATCGAGCTCTACATCCCAACCTCTTCCATTCGCTGTCCGAAGATCCGCTCCACCCGCCAGGTTTCAAGCACTGAGCACTCAGGTAACTGTGGCGCCAGTGTCCTGTAAACTGTGTGGGAGAGAGAATCATCCGATTCGAATCTGTCCAAAATTCTTAAATATGTCCGTTCCGAATCGAATTACAGCCATCAAGCAGCAAAAGCTATGTTTGAATTGCTTCGCCCGCGGTCATCAGTTACGTGACTGTCCCAGCGCCCACAGTTGTCATACTTGCAATGAGCGGCATCATACGCTGCTGCACCGGGCACCGTCTGCCGTACCTCCAGCAGCGAATCCGTTCCGAACGCAGCCCACCGCGCCTCCAACGCGCACTGATTCCGGTGAGAGCCCTTCCTCGAGTCACCCCATTCATGATTTCCTGGTTTCCGCCCCACGCAAGGGTTTACTTGGGAGCGCTATGGTGACCATCCGTCATCTAGGGACCGAATTCCATGCTCGAGCCTTGATCGACAGTGGTTCGGAGGGCACCTTCGTGTCCGAAAGAATGTTTAACCTGCTGAAACCACCGTTTCGTGTGATCGACGCGCAAATCAGTGGCATTTCCGAATGCGTGGCGGCTCGCGCTCAAAAGCTGTGTCAATTGCGACTTGCGTATTCGCGGGAACCAGGAAAAGAGGTGGAAACGTCCGCTTTCGTCCTGCCGAATCTGGCCGGCTCCCTTCCGTCCTGTCCGATTCCCGCGAAATTAGAAGGAAACATCATGGGTATAGCCTTAGCCGACCCCCACTTTACTACCTACTCGACTAGGGAGGACCCCAGTTTTGAAAGAGCAATATGACGCAGTCCTGCGTGAATATGAGGAATTAGGGCATATGATTCGAGTTCCACCCCCTACTGATTCCAAAAATTTCTATTTGCCCCATCATGCGGTGTTTAAGCCCGAAAGCACCACGACCAAGCTCCGTGTCGTCTTCAACGCCTCAAGTCCGTCCACCAGAGGTGTAAGCTTGAATGATATCCTGCACCCTGGCCCTACCTTTCAAGCGGACCTCACGCTCCAGATCCTCAAATGGCGTTTCTTCCGAGTTGTATTCAATGCTGACATCACGCAAATGTATCGCCAGATTCACGTATCCTCCGATCATACCCCCTTTCAGCGTATCTTATGTCGAGATAAAGAGGGTATCCTGCAGGACTACGAACTCCAAACAGTCACCTTTGGGGTGAACTGCGCCCCGTTTCTGGCCATCCGCGTAGTCATCCAATTATCTGCGGAAGTGGAGCAAAAGTACCCCCGAGCGAGCGAGATTTTGCGACGCTACAAGTACGAAGATGATGTTTTGGCTGGTTTCCATTCCACGGAAGAAGCTCGCGCGACGATCCGGCAGCTTCAGCAAGTCCTCGCGTCTGCTGGTTTTCCTCTCCGTAAGTGGACCTCCAATCAGAAGGACGTGTTACGCGATATTCCGCAGGGGCATCTCCTAAATGCCGAATTTCTAGAGCTGGAGGATGCAAGCACCGCCAAAACACTAGGCATCCGATGGCAGGCAAAGCAGGATCAATTCTTCTTCGTCTCTACCGACCCTTTTGTCAAGGAGTCGGTTTCCAAGAGAGAAGTATTGTCGCACATAGCAAAGTTGTTCGATCCAGCCGGGTGGCTAGCTCCTTTCGTGGTTCGAGCGAAAATCTTTATGCAGCAGATCTGGCTGACTGAGCTGGGATGGGATGATCCGCTTCCCACGTCACTCCGACAGGAATGGGAGGAGTTCTTGCGGGATTATCCAGGTCTCACCCGAATCCGTATTCCCAGATGGGTGGAAGTTCGGCCCGACGTCACGTGGCAGCTTCACGGTTTTTGCGACGCGTCCCAGAAGGCTTACGGTGCAGCGCTATATGTGCACGTCCAGCATGGAGATCACGTAAGTGTGCATCTGCTCACAGCTAAGACCCGAGTGGCCCCGGTGAAGACGGTGTCTTTGCCTCGTCTGGAGCTAAGTGGGGCGGTACTTCTTGCGGACCTCTATGCGGCAGTGATCCCCGAACTTCCAATCCGTAACGCCAAAGCTTTCTTCTGGACCGACTCCACCATTGTTCTCGCTTGGCTGAACAAGCCCCCATGCAGTTGGTCCACCTTCGTCGCCAACCGAGTGTCCTCCATCTCCAACAACACAGCAGTCCGCGACTGGGCTCATGTGCGGTCTGAGGATAATCCAGCCGATTTAGCGAGCCGGGGAGTATCGGCAGCCGACTTAGCTGCTAGCCGGCTGTGGTGTCATGGACCAGACTGGCTTCGTCTCCCTTCCGAGTGCTGGCCGACATCTCCGGGTATTGCATTGGAAACGGAGATAGAACGACGGGCACGATGTCACATCGCCACCCAGGCGGAGGCCGACCTAACCGATCGGTTCTCGGACTTCGGCAGGGCCCTGCGGGTGATAGCCTATGTCCGTCGATTCTGTTGTCGGCAATCGTCTCGGCCAACAACCCCCGAGCTCTCCAGTGAAGAACTGCACGCAGCTGAAAGAGTCCTGATCCAGCAGGCGCAGCGTAGAGAGTTTGCTGCAGAAATCCGCTGCCTCTCCGAAGGTTGTCCGATTCCATCATCAAGTTCACTGGCGAATTTGAATCCATTTCTAGACCAGCTTGGTAGCCTTAGGTCGTGCGGGCGCCTGCGGGCCTCCGAATCGCTCAACTATGATGAGCGGCATCCCATCCTCCTACCGTACAATGCTCGTTTGACCCGCCTCCTCATCGATTTCGTACACCGCATCACCCTGCACGGCGGCAATCAATTAATGGTGCGAGTGCTGCGAGCAAAATTCTGGATTCCGAAGGTGAAGAATGCCGCGAAGGCCCACGTCCGTGGATGCAAGGTGCGCATTCTCTGGATGCGTCGGCAGCAGACGCAACTCATGGGCGAGCTTCCCCGAGTACGGGTCACTTTTGCCCGGCCCTTCACGCACACTGGCATTGATTTCGCGGGGCCCTTCGAGGTCAAAAATTATACCGGACGAGCCTGTCTCATCACCAAAGGCTACGTCTGCGTATTTGTTTGTTTCAGCACGAAGGCCATCCACCTCGAAGCGACTTCAGACCTAACCACAGAGAAGTTCCTGGCAGCGTTTTCCCGTTTCGTGTCGCGGAGGTCATGTCCGCAACGGATCTATTCCGACAACGGCAAAACCTCCGTTGGGGCATCCAAGTCCCTAGGAAGGGACTTCTTGGAGGCAACGAAGCGTTGCATTACCAACCGTTTTGGCCAACGAATCCTATCCTGGCATTTCATTCCGCCGAGCGCGCTTCACATGGGAGGTTTGTGGGAAGCTGGGGTGAAGAGCTTCAAGAAGCTGTTCTATCGATCCACTGCCAACACCCGATACACCTTCGAGGAACTCTCCACCCTTCTATGTAGGATCGAGGCGTGTTTGAATTCGCGTCCCATTTCGCCTATGAGCGAAGATCCGGCAGATCTGGTGTCCTTGAGTCCTGGACACTTCCTAGTAGGAGGCCCCTTGGTGGCCATAGCCGAGCCCGAGATCCATGCGGAACCCATGTCGTTGGTGAATCGCTGGCAGCGCCTGAAAGCGCTTCATCATCACTTCTGCCGACGCTGGAAGGACGAATATTTAAAGGAGTTGCATAAGAGGAACAAGTGGAAGTTCCCGTCCCGTAGCCTGCAAGCCAACGACCTGGTGGTCATATGTGAGGACAATCTCCCTCCAACTGACTGGCGGTTGGGGCGAGTTGAGCTTGTCCACACCGGGGCTGACGGCTTAGTACGTGTCGCCGACGTACGGACTTCCCGTGGCATTATTAAAAGGTCGGTCGCGAAGCTGATTCTCCTATCCAGCGACCATGAAGCAACTCCTCCTCAACTGTGACACTATCGCGTCTATCCGTTCCGTTTCCGTCCTGTTTGTCCACGTCTCCGTTGTTCCATGTCCGGTGTTCCCAGGCACATAGGTTTTAACCATCTCTTCTCATTGCAGTTTTCGTTTTCCCAACATAAGGATGGCACCGCCTTCTCGCCCAGCCGCCCGTCGCCACCCCCAGGGAGGAAATGCATACCGCTGCCGCGTTTGTCGAGGAGTCCACGGGCTCCGGCGGTGCCGAAGGTTCCTGAACCTTCGTGCGGAGAAGCGGCTGCGGGCAGTGCTTGTGAATAAGTACTGTGCCAACTGTCTGGCCCACGAGCACTCGGCAAGGTCGTGTCGGAGTTCGGCGGGATGTCGCCGCTGTGGAGGAGCACACCACACGCTTCTGTACACGGTGGACTCAGGCGACAGGAGGGCCTCCCGAGCGTCAACCCGACCATATCGGACGCCGGCTCGGGGCGCAACAGATGGCGAAACAGCGGGCAGCTCATCCCGAGCGCCCGCCCTCGCGTCGCTGCTGCACCTGCGGACGCTTCACGTCATGCCGACGGCGGTGGTCAAGGTCGACAATGGAGAGAAGGAGGTCGAGGCTCGCGTTCTGCTGGACGCCTGCGCGCCTGACAGTCGCATCAGCGCGGCGTCCGCCAAGGATCTGGGGTTGGCGGTGGCTCCAGTGGGCAAGGACCAGGCGTGCCATGCCATAATCCGCTCCAGGACAGAGTCCGGCTTCCAGAGGGAGGTCGTACTGAAGGTCGAGAAGGAGCTCGACATCCGTACTCCCAGCCGGGAGGTCCCCGCCGCTGTCCAGGGAAAATTCGCCACGCTGGTGTTAGCGGATCCCGGCTATTACCATCCGGCGGCAGTGGCTTTGGTGCTCGGGGCAGACGTCTACTCAGAAGTCATCCAGCCCGGATGTGTGCCCTGCCGCCCAGAGCACAGTGTTCGGCTGGATCATCTCCGGCTCCTGCGGCATCTAGGCGCTCTCGGACGACGCCGCTCCCCATCCTCCCACTTGCCCACCGGGCTATTGCAACTTGTTGCAAGGGGGGCGGTATGTTCACGCCGACGGTGACCAGGAGTAGCGGCGGGGAAGATTTTTGCCCAGGTTTTGGACGGGCACACTGGCGTGACGGGCAAGTTTGATGGAAGCCGCCATCACGTTCAGTCGATTTTTTCTACAACTCATTTTTGCTTTTACATTCATATACATCTATTTTCAATTTTTTTAACTTGTAAATTTTGCTCGCGCTATATTGAATAAAAGTGCATATATATACCAGACGGACAAAGTGAAGCTACATTCTTTCACACTTCCTCTGCCCGAAGCCTACAACACCAAACGGGACTGGCCCCTATATAGTTTGAAGGGATTTGTCTAATCGGATTGGAAGCTCCATCCTCCTACTCAGGGTCTTCTTCCTTTTAGAAACACCTCCAGGTACTCCTGGTTGGAAGGTGTTTCTTTTTCTCAATAGGGAGCAGTATCGGGACAGTCGTCACTCATATATTTGGCCACGTCGTCATATTTATTTTTCTCGTGTTTTTTTTGTTTTTTCTCCACATTCGCTTTTTTTTTTTTTGGTATTGACTTGTGTTTGTGTTCTTTTTCCTTATATTTTAGCGTATTTTTCCAATTGTCTCCTTGTGAAGACGTTTAAACATCATATTGCTGTTTTTGTCTTGCAACTTATTTAAGCCATTTTTTGTTGAAAAATTTTTTTTTTTTACTTGGCAGGTGGGCAGTTGAATTTGAGTAGCTTATGCATAGCCGAACATCTTGTCCTTCTCATTGGTAGCGACAGATGTGGCCAACAAGCAAACGGTAGCACTGAAAAAATGTTGATTGTTGGGTTTTTTTTTTTTGGCCTGCGCCAGAAATGCAGCCAAAAATTACAAAAGTTCACAATTGTGTTTTTTCTTTTAATTTTAGTTTAAAGTTTCCTTTTGTTTCATCATCTAACATTTAGGTATGTCATATGGTTTTTGTTTTGCTGTTGTCTTCGAAATAAACTCATTTGTTTTTTTTTCTTGATTTCCACTCGTCCTTCCTCGTCCTGGTCGAAGGATCGACCTACGTCGCGGTCGCCATGTAGTGACAGGGTAAATGAATATCTTCAAGACCAATTTCATTTGAAGTTCTTTATTAAAATTGAATTTGCAGGCAAAGCCTGTCTTTCTTTTACAACGTGTTTTCTTAGATTAATTCTTAATTCTTTAACAATATTTGCTTATAGCTAAGACCGCGTAGCTGTGCTGCCAGTGACGCCGGCAGGAGAGCGGTCTGCTTATGTTTACATAAGAAAATATATATATGTATGCCGCTTCAGCGGCAGAGTGAGGATGTATCATATTGCTTGGGAACCAAACGGTCGCGCATATAAGTTTTAGTTTCCGTCGCTGCAAGTATCCAGACCCCCGAATAACTCTTAGCATAGTGAACACCCTCGCTTTTATATTAGTTTTTTCTTTTATTTTAGCAGACGTCTCTTGTGAATTCGATGCTTTCCTTAGTATTCTCCCTTTATCTGCTTTGGAAACTATTCGATTGTTTCCCCTTTTATATTAAGCGTTTTTCGTCAAGAATAAAAGAAAATGTGAAAAAATATATAACGGTTCTTCTGAAGAGCTATTTTCTTTTGTCATGAAGACCATAAATCAGTAACAAAAACAAATAAAATGAACGAAAACAACTACCATGAGAAAGTAAAAATTAGAAAATTTATATGTAATTTTGTTTATTCTTCAATTGGTTTCTCTATGTAGGTTTAGCCGATGTTTTATATTTTTATTGTACTTCATTGCTTTATGTAGTACTTGTACTTGTCTTTGGCACTTTAACTCTGTTCACCGATTTTCCACTGTTCTCAAAATTTTATTCACTGAGAGAACTCCACTCGAATCTCCTTCAAAGCCTTTTTCGATATTAAATCTTTAGTCCAAGATTTGCATTGCAATTGGCCTCGTTCGGGTTGGTTGCAGTCGGCGGCGACACCTCTGCTGCGGTCGGCCCAATTTTGAAGAATCCCTATTGATTGATGTGTGTGTGCGAAGCGTTAATGGGGCATCAGTGTGTATGTGTGAGCTTAGGCAGTGGTGCTTAGCAGTGGAGATGCTAATAGAAAACTTAAAAATTCGACTTAAAAATTTAATTATAGATGCTGGTGTGTTAATTATATTCGGGATAAATAGGTTTAAGCTATGTCTCTATGATATATATCTAAGGTTTTCCCTTAGTCTTTTTAACACGTCGCTTCCTTGCGTTAAGTACAATTGCGTTAATCTATTTGAATTTGTATAGATTACTTCATGAATGCTATTATATGTTTTTATCAAGCATCGAATGTGCTTTTCTTTTGTTAGGTTTGAAATCGGTGCACTTTTATTTAAGCACTTAAACGATTTATCAATCTCAATGCGTTCATGTTTAATAATGGACAATATCTCGTTCCATTCCATTAAGCATGTTCAATTGACCTTGCGTGAAATAAGTATTAAATTAATACTTATTGACAACAGTGATCGCTATGGGACCTAGGCCATCGCATCTTGTGATAGTATTTACCTCTACGTTAGGTATTGAACCTAAAACAATGGCTTTTTCTTTATTTGAGCATCCTATCAGAGGTGAAACTTCACAATTATATGTCGACATGTAGCAGTTTTCCAACTAGTACATGTCTACTGGCTCAGTAGCAAGAAGGAAATAGACCCATTTCTCAATATTTTATTTAGTACGTGTTTCATTTGGATTTTATTTAATTGTTGAAGGTAATAATTATACCCTTGCAGAGGGTATATTAATTTTGGTCAGAAGTTTGCAACGCACAGAAGGAAGCATCTCCGACTATATAAAGTATATATATTCTTGATCAGCATGAATAGCCGAGTCGATATGACCATGTCCGTCTGTCCGTCTGTCCGTCTGTCTGGATCAACAGCTTCTCCTCCGAGTCCATAAGAGCTACAGAGCTGAAATTTTCAGCATAGGCTCCTTTTCGCTGCAGGCATTGTATATCTCGGAATCATCCCGATCGGACGACTATATCATATAGCTCCCATAGGAACGATCGGTCAGGAATAAGCTTTATCCTCAATAACTCTGTTGTTTTTTAACCGAATGCCACGAAATTTGATATTTATGAGTTTAATATGCTTCTTGATACTTCAACCAAGTTTGATCTGAATCGGACGACTATATCATATAGCTCCCATAGGACCGATCGGTCATGAATAAGGCTTATCCTCAATCACTTTGTTGTTTTTCAACCGAATGCCACGAAATTTGATATTTATGAGTTTAATATGCTTCTTGATACTTCAACCAAGTCTGATCTGAATCGGACGACTATATCATATAGCTCCCATAGGACCGATCGGTCATGAATAAGGCTTATCCTCAATAACTTTGTTGTTTTTCAACCGAATGCCACGAAATTTGATATTTATGAGTTTAATATGCTTCTTGATACTTCAACCAGTCTGATCAGAATCGGTTGGCTATATCATATAGCTGATATAGGAACAATCGGTACAAAAAAAAATTTTGTATGAAAAATTTTTTTTCTTCAAGCTCAAAATTTTGAATTTGTAAATTTGTCGGTATGTTTAATTTACAATAATGCTTCTGGTGAATTATATAGAAAAAATCCGCAAAGGGTATACGAACTTGGCACGGCCGAAGTTAGTCCATCTTTCTAGTTTTATTTTATT
>JAECWJ010000390.1:0-175623 GCA_018150375.1 Drosophila sturtevanti
CCTTTTTGCTGCATTGTATATCTCGCAATCATCCCGATCGGACGACTATATCATATAGCTCCCATGACGATCGGTCATGAATAAGGCTTATCCTCAATAACTCTGTTGTTTTTCAACCGAATGCCACAAAATTTGATATTTGTGAGTTTAATATACTTCTTCTATCTAATGTATTAGAAGTGATGTCGATTGGTAAAATAAAAGACAAAGGAATCATCAGAGAAAAAGTCAGCAGCAAGCGATTTAAAGTGAAAGCAACCAATAAGGTATAATCAATGAGCAGCGTGGAGTCGAATAGCGAAAAATCTAGTGAGCGAGTGGTGGGGATAAAAGTGTTCTAGATGCAGCAACGAAGACTAGGAGTATTCCTAGCAAGAGCCAACAAGCCCAGGAGTTATTCATAGAATCAGAACCAAAGCCTAGGAGTATTTTAGGCACAGTGAGGGAATGACTAGGAGTATTCCCAGCTATAATCAGGAGAAAAGATAGCTGCCAAGGTTAAGTAGAAAATACCCAGATAATTCCTGGCACACAGGAGAGTCGCAAAGATTCGTAGAAATACAACATGAAGCCCCCAGCTAACCAACCTTTGATTGATAAAAGTTTGCTACTATATGTACTATATGTGTAAACCAGTGTACTGACCCCGATAGGAAACCAGGCTGTGTACTCAGATTTTGCGCATAGGCTTTATTTAAGCCAATTTTAAAACTTTTTGTATTGCCCGCTAAGTCTTTTTCCATTTTTCCACTTTTCCATCTATTCTTCGTTATAAGAATGGTATTCCTAAAGCGTTTGAAAAGATAATTACATTTCAACTGCAACATTTTTGTAGCTCCATCATTTCACCATCTCAGCACGGGTTGGTGAAACATTGATCTACAACCACTAACCTATTATAATTCACATCTTTGACGCTCGAAGTTTGCAGAGCAAACTTATGTTATTGACATTTTAATACCATCCAAACTTTTAAGCAAAATTGATGAAAATTATGTATTTATTAAAAATGCATTCATATTTATGGTGATGTCATAGAATTAAGTCTAAGTATGTACAACTGATATCGAATACAAAGTGTCTCGGAATGTAAACAATAAAATCCCAAATTTGCTTACTAAGCAAAGCATCAACATACATACATACATCTGCCATAAACAATTATCAGCGTCAGTTCTCCATTCTGTATACAATGCATGCATGCATGTATATAGTTTTCTCAGACCATTTTACATCTTTAAATGCTTTACATTTATATTGGTTCATATATTTAAGTTGAATGTCTGCACTTTTAATTTTAAGAATGTATATCTTCAGACTGTACGGTCATGTACGATCATTTAAAAACTCAGTTTCCATGGGTTTGACGTTTATACATCATAATTTGAACTTCACTGTCGATTATTTAAAAGTAACTATTTGAAGGAGATTAATCTAGTGTTTCGATTAAGTATTGATCCATTGGGCAGGGTTGTGAATTTCTTTCACCACGTAACAGAGAATGTGTCTGGGCATTACACATCCTTTGATCCCTCCAATCCGAATGCACTGAATTTTGTTATGCGTATGATCCTGAAAAAAATTATATACATATAAGTATAAACTCGAAAATAAAAGAATATTGAGTGCATTCAACAACGAGAACTGAAACTGAACTTAAACAAAACAAAACTTAAATTAAAGTTTAATTATCATGGTACCGTACATGGAACATTCACTCAACTCTTTTGTCAAATTTCACAACTCTTTATGGCCGTCCCTAAGATGAATTCGGAGCAGCAGGCCTGAATTTTCCTAGAACTTATACCAGAAAATGATAATACAGGGGCAGTGCTCAGAGAATTTCTTTTCAATTATTTCAACAATTTGACTTCATAACCAGTTATGAAAAACCGAATTTGAAAAGCTGAATTTAGAGGAGCTATCCTTAAGCTAGTTTCTTATTGAAATTAATTGTCTTATGAAAAAATTAATAAGTTGACTTTGGAAAATGATGAGCTAAAGACAACAATAATAAAAACAGTTGAAATTTATGATTTTAAATATAAAACAAAGCCACATAATAACTTAATGAGTTTTAAAAATCAAACTCTTAAAACTTACTCGCATGCATTACACACATAGACTAATTTAAATTATCAATACACTTTTCATTCCAACAAGTAATAGCCAGAATCATACTAACCACAGTAACTTAAATACTAATAATAATCACCAACAAAGTTATAATAAACCACAATCATCCCAAAGCAGGCAATGTGTACAAAAGCAGAACAATTATAGTGACAATGCGCGAGATTCTTCTCAAACCAAATTTTAGCGCAATCAGAATTAAAGGAATAAACAATTCGGATTAAAAAGACATATAGAAAGTGTTACTGGTCAGTCGAAACAGTCCCATTGCCGAAAACAATTGGTGTTTTCCAAACTTTGTTTCATCACAGGCTTGAAAAATAAAACTGTTTCTTGCACTGAGTGTTCCTACGACAGTTGTAAGATATAGGCAACCGATCTGGATAAAACTTGGTGCCGCTGTCAAGAAGTATATTAATTGTGCAAATATTTCGTGACATTTGCTTTAAAAATGTTTCCGATATTGGGGTAAAACCATATTCAAAACCGGTAGTTCCAATGGCAGCTATATGATATAGACATTCGATTGGGATCATTCCGATATAAACGACGCATGCAGCCTATGTTGGTGCTTCCTTCTTCTGAAACTTCTGACCAAATTTAGTATACCCTCTGCAGGTGTAAAAAAACAGATTTACCTTGCGAATGATTTTGCTGAAACCAATAAAACCGTATAAAGCGTAGTGACTGTAAGAACTATGAAGTAAGCAAGTCGTCCCTGTAGACTTGGAGTATACCCTGTACCAACAATGGATATTTCATTTAAACAGACTCCTTCGCAATCCTCATTAATTAAATAAAATTTTTCATAAAATTCTCTTAACAAGCCAAAACAACAAATTCATGCTTTCTCGCTCAATCCTAACATTGAATGAAACTAATGTGCCATTCGGTACAAAGCAACATGAGCAAGCTATCTCGCTCACACATTTCAGTTGCTGCTGCCCATAGAATTTCAGTACAAAACATATACATATGTGTATATCTTCAATTCGGTCAGATGGTACATATTGGCTATATAGTTGAGTCTGCCAAAAAGAATTATGATATCTCTAATAGAACTCTAGTTTCTCTATAGTTTTTTCTAATTTGCGGGGGCGGAAGTGAGCGTGGCAAAAATTTGAAACAAACATGATCTGCGTATGGACTAGACGGATGTTGACACCAAGTTTGGTTGCTCTAGCTCTTATAGTCTCTGAGATCTCGATGTTCATACGGACGGACAGACGAACAGACGGACATGGTCATATCGACTCGGCTGTTGATGCTGATCAAGAATATATATACTTTATGGGGTCGGAAAATTTTCCTTCTGGCTGTTACATACATTTTAGCTACTTTAATATACCTTGTACCCCATGGGTACAGGGTATAAAAATGTGCCAAACCACGTATCCTACAGGAAAATTCATTTTATGGATCATCATCACCATAAATCAGGGTTACATCTTATATAAAATAGGAGAGGTCAAAGAATACATCGAAATTAATATATGTACATTCGTTTGTTATCAATTGCACCCAATTCGAAATAATTTATAATATGTAATTTTAAAATGCAATATTTAACACACCATACTTAATGAAAAATTTGGAAACCCCAATGAAAAAATTAAATTACACCGAACCATTAAAACGCGGACTTTAACATCGGGGCACAGCTTACAAATTTTTATCCGGGATTCTAGATGAAGCGAAGAAGGATGAATTGCAATCAAAAAGAATATCAAAGAAGCTAACTTCGGCAGTGCCGAAGTTTGTATACCCTTACAGTTTTATAAATTACTTTTTCCATCATAGCGACTTCAAGATTTTTTAAACATTTAAATTTTAAAAAATGTTTTAACAAAATTAAACAACTATAAAAGAATTTTAACTTGCTACTGCCGGGATCTAAGCCGCGCCCATTTTATTTGTGGTGTTGATCACTGCCTACTACACCACTAAGCTGAAGGACCGCGACTTCACTATTTCGGTATATATTGCAAGCGCTCAGCTTCTTGTTCTCTTGAACTTTATTCTAATTCAAGAAAACAACAACACAATAAAAATGGCTTTGTATCTTATACCCATATTTATGCTAAGTACGTGTTTGTATAGTTGTATGTTGTTTGTGTATACATTAAAGCGTATATAAGCGCTTTTCATTGGCTGCATATACTTGGTGCTCATGGGGGTATTTTTTATCCGTATTTTTTATCAAATTTACCGGTATGGTGTAAAGGTAAAATTATCATCAGTATACAAAATTTGGTTGAGATAGCTCAAAAAAAACAAAACATATTTTGCCCGAGGTATCTCTGACCTTTCCTATTTTTATATATCTCATAGTTTTCTGATCCGACCAATTTATAAACTTGATTTTAATAAATAATCAATAAGCAGAAGGATATGACATTTATTCACATAGCTCATAATTTTAGTCATGGTCATATAAACTGGGCATTGAGGCTAATTAAGAAAAAATATACTTTATGGGGTCGGAAACGTTTATTTCTATGCTTTACAAAAACCCGACTTAATTATATCTTTTGTAAGGGTATAAAAACAGATTCCACTTATAAGGCGGTATCACCTTATAATACATAAATCACTACAAACACGAGAACTCCCCCTTAATGATGACTTCATTGCGATGTGCTCAAAACTAACTTCAGTTCAGAAATTCAGAAGAATATTAGCCTATATAGCTAATCGGCCCTCTTAACAAACAATCTTCTATACGAATTAATATACATCTCAGCACGCACAACACTCTTACCAATACACAATGGGCGAAACGGCTGATTTAGCTGCGATTAATTAATAACTTCTGTAAAAATTATGTTATTTTTATACGGATAATTGTTTTTTGTAGATAAATATATTACACATCAAAATAAATGTAACAAAAAATTTTTCATTTAGTGCAAATATTTTTTTATTTGTTTTATGATAGTGTTAACCGGTTCTATTCGATGTCTGCCTGGTTTTGCTCCGTTGTAAGGCATAACAAGTTTTCCAAATTTTTTTCTTTGTACTATTTAGGAAACATATTTACACATCATCAAAAAATTCAAGTAAATTGGACATCTATTTCATCAAAAAAAATTAATCTGAAATTTATCCTTCTCTCGGATATGCGCGAGTTACCACAACAGACACTGCACCCCCACCAAAATCCCCCAGGGCATCGCCACTGGTCAACGGAATATACCACTATTGAGCTATTGAATTCTAAGAGATTGCAGTCGACCAGTGTACGATGTCAACACATCCGGCCGACTGCAACCTCAACACTTTTTACCATAAGTCTAAGCACATTTGTTTAGATTAATACACATATACAAACCATAAGTCAAAGCACATTTGCATACTTACTTACATATATATACAAATATTTGAGAAAACATAAACTTCCACTTGTGAATAATAAAAACTTCATGTCACTTGATTTTTACTAACCAAAGAGAAGAGACGTTTTTATTGGGTTCCAACAATCGGCAACCGGACCATTCAAAAAACCAAAAAAGGCACAACTACATTAACACAATGCATACATACACATATATACATCTGTGCGGGGGAAATATCGGTATCTCTGCCAAAAGTATATGTATATATATATATAAAAAATTTTTTTTTTTTACAAAATTTTTTAAGCCGACTGGCTTGTTTATTGATTTCTTTTTAACTGCACTTTTATTGACAAATTTTATTATTTTATTCTTATTTGCTACCGCTGCTGTCGCTGCCGCCGCTACCGCTGTTGCTGCCATTGCTACCTCTGTCGCTGCCGCTGCTACCGCTGTCGCTGCATTTGGTTAAAGTTGCATTTTGTTGTTGGGTGTTTTTGGCTGTTCCCACAGTCTTGCCGTTGCGTACGGAATGCTGTCACAGCGCACGTGGCGGAAGTTGCTGTGGTTGGGGTATAGAAGTTGTTGTTGTGCTTCTACTGTGCAGTGGGCGTAATTTGAGCTATAAGGCCAACCTGTCGTTGAACCCCTTGCGCAACAGCTTAGTGCGCAAGTTCTTAATGTCGTAGAACCTTATGCGTTAACTCCTCCCCCTATAAGACGCTGCCGTCCTCGGTAGCGATGTAGAAGCCTTGTTGGGATATCGTAGGTATCTCTGTATTGAGTTTGGGTACTTCTGGTTCTGTGGACGTCTGCTTCTTTACGCAGCATAGTACTTGATTTGCTTTACAGATGATTATTGCAACGATGAGCATTGCCAGTGTTCCGGAGGTCGTAACGTTCAATGTTGTTACTGTTGAGTTATCGTCTCTGATTGTTTCAATTTCTTTGGTGTTGTTTATGTTTATCTCCTTCAGCATTTGTAGAGAGAGTACCTCCTCCACTTTACTTCTTTGTGTTTTGAATTGTAAAAGGGGTGGTATGGCTTCAGCATATGATAGCACTTTTGTCTCATATACTTCGTTTGCTACTCTTACTATTGTGTTGGAGGCTTGAATCAGGAAAGTTCCTTCCAGTGAAGTTTCCTCTCCGTCAATGTAGATGGAACCATTGAAGTTGTTCAGCAGTATCGTGCCGGGCAGTAATTCCTCGTGGTCTGGTACATGCTGGCTATTTATTGTTCGGCAATTTGGTTTTCGGTTGCTGAGCAGCGATGTAATGCACGTATCATTACTGAGGTCTATTAAATTGTCCTTATTACAGATTGTCTTATCATTATGGGTTTCATAATTTGATTTTATTCCAAAGCTATTTTTGTTACATTGAATTATATTTTTGTATTTAATTTCATTAATGATATTTTTTTGTTTGACTGGTTTCAAAAGTGTTAATATGCAATTTTCATTAATTATTAATGGGATGTTGATAATGTATAGCAAACTTCTGCCATTGGTGGCAATTTAAATTTTGGAAAATTCTAGTAATTCTTCAACATTAATGAACATAACCTCTTTGCCGTATAATTCTTCAATTTTTTCTACTTCGTACTCTGATAATACCATAGAATTTATGGTGTTTGTTTTTGCACAATCTATGGCATGAATTAAGTTATTTAATTCCTCAATTAAGATGTGAAGTTTATACTTCAGCAAAGAGATTCTTTCATCGTTACAGCTTTTGTTTTCTATATTTGCTTTAGCAATGTTATTGGTAATAAGGCTAAGATGATTTATTCTGTCTGTAAGTACTTTGTTAATTATTAATTGCTTGTTATTATTTTCAAGTTGGTCGTTTATCTTATTTACTATGATTTCTTTATCATGGTGGTCCGGTGAACCGGCCAACCATTTCCATACGGTGCCTAACGCATTTATTGCCCTGGCTTGTCTTCCGAATGGTTTCAATCTTTTAAGATCTTTTTCCGCTTTTAAGAGTTCAAATTTTAAAAACGCGAAAAGTGGGTTTGTTTTATTTATCTCGTTGACTCTGTTCGATATGTCACCGAACTCTGATTCATATTCTTCTATGTTAAAGGCGTGTATGATTTTAAATGTCCCATTTTGGATGTTCGCTGTGCCTACTTTAATAGGGATGAGTTGGGAATGAGAGTAGTCGAGGATGGTGGCCAACCCGAGGCAAGTTGGCAGGAAGATCAACCTGTAGGAGGACATTAGGTTTTTAGATTATTTTTGTGTACGGTTTTTCCTGACTGTGTTTTAATGGTTGTGTGCCTGTCTTCTAAAACTATTTCTTTTCTGAATTTTGGAGTTAATTTGGATCCTAATCTCTAATCTATCCTAACATAAACTGTTTCTCCCTTTTCGTACTTCTTTATGGGTTTTTTTGTCTTGTTATGATATTCTAGATCCGTTTTTTGTTTATTTTCAATTTATTTGCTTGTTTCATTCCTGTTCGATTGTAGTTTCTGTGGATCGGTTATGAGTTTGTTGGCGAAAAAAGTGTCTATTGGTTTTGTCTTAGTCGTTGAGTGTACTGAGGTATTATATTCTTCTACAGCTTTAAAGATTAATTCTTCAAAATTTAGTAAACTATTGTCAATTTTCAAGCATCTCATGATCTCTGTCAGAGTTGAATGAAATCTCTCAATTTGTCCATTACTGGAAGATTTATATGGTGGAATTGCATAAACTTCTGCTTGTAGCTGTTCTTGTAATAGGAATCTGATGGCTGCTGAATTTAGGGCCTTTTCATTGTCCATAATTACTAGTTTTGGCATTCCGAAAGCTATCATGATTTCTCTTAAAGGGTGTTTTAGATCTTCCGATGCTTTAGACTTTAATAGTTTAATTTGGGCGTACTTAGAGAATTTGTCTATGGCTGTGAGGACAAGGTTTTTCTGCGTTGTATAGATATCGATGTGAATTATTTGACCGGGGTATGTTGGGATTGGGGTTGTTTGAATTTCCCCTTGAGGTGGGTGTCTATCATATTTGGCTATTTTGCAAGTTTCGCATGTCTTCGCAATAGCTTCTGTTTTTTTCGAAGGCTAGGGAAGAAGAACTTGTTAAGTATTTGTATTTTGTTCTCTATGGCATTTCTGTGTGCCCTCATGTGTTCTTTAGTCACTATTTGTTTTGCTCGTCCTCGGACGAGACATCAGTGACTAGTTTGTGGGTGTATCTGGATTTGTAGCAGTTCAAATACTGGGGTTAGATGTTTTGGATTTTTCCCATTATCTTTTCAGAGGAGAATATTCCATTTACAATTTTTGGGTCGAGGTGCTTTTTTAGGGTGCTTATAAGGTCTTTTTCGGAAAAGGATCTTTTTTTAATGATATGCCTATGGTAGGTGGGGAAAGGGAGTTCAAATTCTTCACTCTCTGTTTCGGATTCTATGAGGAATAGTTGGTTTTTAAAAACATTAATGGGTACATTCTCGACGGGTATTAAATTATGGGACGAGCTATCATCACTGTGTATTGTAGCAGTTGTGCTGTTAATTTGGGGATTTCGAGATAAGGCATCTGCTACTTCATTCGTAGTGCCGGGTTTATACCTCAACTCATAGTTGTACTCTTCCAAATAACTCTTCCAGCGTTTGAGTTTTCCATTGTGGTTTTTGGAACTGAGAGCGAAGATCAGAGGTTGATGGTCGGTAAATATCACCACTTTGGCGGTACCGTAAAGGTACATTCGCAAGTTTTGGAGTGCCCATACTATTGCTAGCATTTCTTTCTCGTTTGCTGCGTAGGCTTCTTCCGTTTTTAAAAGTGTGCGTGAAATAAAAGTGATTGGTTGAGATTCCTGTTCTAATACTGCGCCCATAGCAAAATTAGAGGCGTCAGTGGTCAATTGGAATTCTTTATTGAAATTAGGGTATGACAGAATTACATCTCTGGAGATTAGAGCTCTTTTTACTTTATTGAGTGCGTCCTGGTCTAAGGTTATTTTCTTTCGGTCTGAGATTTTTTTGGAAAGGCGTCCGTTTTCACCTCTTAATATATTCGTGAGGGGTTTTGCGAGTTTAGCATAGTCGCGAATAAATCTTCTATAGTAGCTTGCTAGACCTAAGAAAGATCGTAGTTCTTTCAAAGTTTTAGGAGCTGGAAAGTTCTCTATTGCTTTTACCTTTTCGGTATTTGTTTTAATGCCCTGTTGGGAAACAGTGAAGTCTAAAAAGTTAACCTCTTTGAACTTTCATATTAGCTTCATTTAATGTTTTGAAAATTATATCAAGATGTTTAGCGTGTTCGCTCTCGGACTGACTGAAGACGATTATATCATCGATGTACACGTAGCATATCTTGCTTACATGATCTCTTAAGATATCGTCCAATGCCCTCTGGAAAATGGATGGAGAGTTCTTAAGGCCGAAAGGGAGTCTGGTGAACTCGAATTTGCCACCATTTATGGGAAAGGCTGTTTTCTCTATGTCTTCTTCCTTCAGAGGAATTTGATGAAATCCGCTTTTGAGGTCTAATACGGAGAAATATTTATTATCGCCCAATTGTGCTATTATTTCTCCAATTTCTGGGATAGGATATCTATCCGAAATGGTTACAGAATTTAGTTTCCTGTAGTCTATTACTACTCTGAATTTTTTTCCCCCAGAGGCATCGCTTTTCTTTGGGACAATCCATACAGGTGCGTTGTATGGTGACCGTGAAGGTCGGATGATACCATCCTCTAGAAGTTGTTGCATATGTTTTTCCACCTCGCTTTTTAGTGCCGGCGGGTAATGATAGTGTCTACTATACACCGGAGTATCCGATGACGTTCTAATTTCCCCAATTACTTTAGTAGTGTAGGTCAGTTTCTCGTCCGGTTCTGCGAACAAGTTAGCACAATTCATATGCCAGTATTAGTTGGTTTTTCGCCTCTCACCATCGACCATACAGGATACTAATCTTTTTTAAAAAATCCGAGGTATGTAATTTGCTTCTCAGGTCTAACAACCTTATCTCCAAATTCGGAAGAGACCTCTGTATCTCTTGGTTAGGAAAAAAAACCACCGTTTTGCCAGCAGTTGGCCTAAAGTGTGTTGTTCAGTAAACAACTTATCATGAAAGTATGAACTCTGCAAGTACTTGAAAGCTAATCCAGTTTTCAAGGAAATTATGAATTTTGGTAGAGCTCAGACATTTTATATTTTACTGTAAAGTGTAATGTAGATAAGTTTTAATGAAAAAAGTAATTAAATTGTCTGGCTTAAGAGCAATACAAATCATCCACCTTCTTTACCTAGCGATCCTGCCAAGAAATAGCATAAAGAACTAATACTTTAAAATTGTCATAAAAAAATAAAATGAATTCCTAACATTGGCACTTTTTGAAGCCTTAATAATGACAATCGTAAATTCCTCACCCATCTCCCAGTCACTTGCTCGTAATAGTGCTCACTCCCCGTCTTCTTTGTAGTTTATCCTGACCAAAAATTTGACTTCATGCTACATTTTTAAGGCGCAACGTATCTCCTATTTTGCTTGGTATTATTGTACCTCTTGGTTAGGAAAAATACTACCGTTTTGTCACAATTTCGAGGTCTTCAACCCGTACGAAACCTATAGTGGAAGTATACACTGCCTAGGGAGTGAACTTGAATGGATGTTGTTCCCCATTCGACACCAGACTTTTAAGACCAAAATATATTCAAATAATTCAATTTGACTTATAAAAAGCTTGGCAAGAGATTAAGCTTTGATGCGCTTCAATTGATTTTGTACAATCGCCTATTGCCGAATCTATTCCAGATTCAAAGAAAATGTTTTCAATATCTATGAAAACCATCCACAATGTTTTAAATCGTGCGGAAAGCAAAGGATAACTTGAAGCCAAGCGAGAAGGTGATCGAAAATGTATGAATGCCGAGCAGTACCTACAACTAGTGAATGCAAACTTAGTAATAAGTGCGACTAAATACGGGCTTGCAACCAACTATAAACCCTACTTTTACACTTTATCGTGACAATAATGCCAAACATAATGAAGCAAGCAAGTCGTCCCTGCCGACTTGGAGTATACCCTGTACCAAAAAAGGATATTTCATTTAAACAGACTCCTTCGCAATCCTCTTTAATTGAATAAAATTTTTCATAAAATTCTCTTAACAAGCCAAAACCACAAATTCATGCTTTCTCGCTCACTCATATCAGTGAACGAAACTAATGCGTCATTCGGTACAAAGCACCATGAGCATGCTATCTCGCTCACACATTTCAGTTGCTGCTGCCCATAGAATTTCAGTACAAAACATATATGTGTATATCTCCGATATTTATTATGATAGCTCTAATAGAACTCTAGTTATAGTTTTTTCTAATTTGCGGGGGCGGAAGTGGGCGTGGCAAAAATTTGAAACAAACTTGATCTGCGTATGGACTAGACGGATGCTGACACCAAGTTTGGTTGCTCTAGCTCTTATAGTCTCTGAGATCTCGATGTTCATACGGACGGACAGACGGACAGACGGACATGGTCATATCGACTCGGCTGTTGATGCTGATCAAGAATATATATACTTTATGGGATCGGAAAATTTTCCTTCTGGCTGTTACATAAATTAGTTTTTTATTTACGAAAGTTTTTAAGCCGACTGGCTTGTTTATTGATTTCTTTTTAACTGCACTTTTATTGACAAATTTTATTATTTTATTCTTATTTGCTCCCGCTGCTGTCGCTGCCGCCGCTACCGCTGTTGCTGCCATTGCTACCTCTGTCGCTGCCGCTGCTACCGCTGTCGCTGCATTTGGTTAAAGTTGCATTTTGTTGTTGGGTGTTTTTGGCTGTTCCCACAGTCTTGCCGTTGCGTACGGAATGCTGTCACAGCGCACGTGGCGGAAGTTGCTGTGGTTGGGGTATAGAAGTTGTTGTTGTGTCTGCTACTGTGCAGTGGGCGTAATTTGAGCTATAAGGCCAACCTGTCGTTGAACCCCTTGCGCAACAGCTTAGTGCGCAAGTTCTTAATGTCGAAGAACCTTATGTGTTAACTTATATATAAGTTAACAATATCTAAATCAATGACCCGCTGCAACGTGCCAGACCAAAAGTGCTGACATAAGGTCTGCAATGCATCCGCTCAAGCTCAAAACAATTCTCAAAAAAATTCCGAATCAACACGCGCAACCGCCAACGCTGCTGACGCTGCTGCCGCTGCCGCCGCCGTTTGCTTACTTAAACTTTCAAATTTGTAATAATTTTCAGTTTCAATTTAATAATTAAATAAATAAGTCGCATCGCTGCGATATAATAAAACCAACTAACAACTTGTTTTTTAACTGGCGCCCGAGCAGGGACCAGCGCGCGCGAGAGAATAACAAATTCTAAGTGTAAAAGGAGTAACAACATAGCTATACGTTACTACCTCCGCTGGCCGATACTTCTTAATAGTGAAACTCTGCGATATTAAAATAAACTATTTTTTTATTGTGACTATTAATGAAACAAAAACATTAAACACACGAAATAAAAATAAAAGTGTGAGCACGATAACAACACAATTGTTAAGTGCTAAGCAGCTAACGACTAGACTGCAAGACCCGTTCCTAGTCTACCACCGGAGAAGGTGAAGATTGCGGAACCCAAGTAAGGAAACTAAATAGGACAAGTTCCCAACTTCGGCGGAGGATGTCGTCTGCTGTATTTATACTGTAAGCTAAAAATAGAAATTGAAATTAAGAACTAAAGAAGAAAAAGAAGAAAAGCTCAACAAATATTATCTAAATAATCGATCAAAAAAATTATTAATGTTAGTTAAATCTTGAAAAAAATATTAAGTTTAAAGTACAGAAAAAGTTATTTAAATCAAAAAAAAAAAAAAAGAAAAAGCTCAACAAATATTATCTACAAAAAAATTATTAATGTTAGTTAAATCTTGAAAAAAAATATTAAGTTTAATGTAAAGAAAAAATTATTCAAATCAAAAATTAAGCTAACAGAAAAAGAGAGAGAAAAAATAAATCTTATTGAATAATCAAGTAATCATTCTAACGACAAGAAAATTTTAAAAAAAGATAAAATATATAAAAATAAAAAATTCTCAACTAAATATTTCAAAATATAAGAAAAAATTTTTAATCATGACAAATACAAACAATTTGATAAGACCGTCAATGTTGTCCGATGAAGCATCGACTTCACATCCACCTCCTCCTACTAACACCCAAATGAACATAGATCAACTAACACAACTAATTTCCAAAATCGTAGTCGACACTAAAACACCTAATAACATTACTGAAGCATCTTGTAAAGTTCAGGGGATTTTATTGAAAATGATAAAGTTGATTTGTTCTTTGCTTGTTGTCGGTATTTTCCGAACTGAATTTATTTTATAAAATCTTCTGTTGCTTAGCCTAAGAGTTTTTAGTATATAAGTTCTGTCGCTCAAAGCAGCGGCAGAACAGGAGTATATAGCATGCCATATGTATTTGTATATATTGTTAAATATGTATATATGTGCAGAAGGCATATACATGCGCTTGGTACCGGATGGTCAGAACGTCATAGTGCTTACGCTGCAGTTCTCACGCTGCGGGCCAGTCCACATATAAGTGGCTGATCATATTGCGGCACTTGACGGCGGTTATATTATGTAAACAAAGCGACAAAGTGTCATTATGTTTATGCGCTTGATACTCTATTATTCAATTTGGGCATATGACCACTTTACATATTGTATACACTACAATACGGTGGGCATATGCTTGTTTGGCATATAACATACTACAATCTAAATCTGCTTCATGCCCTTTTGATGTCCCCGATGTAATAATTAGTCCCGAATATAGCAACAGAATTTCTAAATTAGATAAAGTCCCCGATATAGTTAAAGGATTAAGAGAATTTAATGGAAATCCACCTGAATTTAGTTCATGGAAGAAAAGTGTAGATAGAGTAATGAAAACCTATGGAGGTCAAGAAGGCAGCCCTAGGTATTTTTGTATCCTACACACAATAAGGAATAACATAGTCGGACAAGCAGTCACCGCTTTAGAATCCTATAATGTTCCACTTGAATGGAATGCCATTTCTAAATGCTTGACTTTACACTATGCTGATAAAAGGGACATAACCACCCTAGAATATCAGATGAATGGACTGACCCAAGGTAATCAATCAGTCGAAGAATATCATTTAGCAATTTACAAACATTTGTCGCTTATTCTCAACAAAGTGGGTTGTATGGACATAGCTAAAGAATCTGAGCGACTGTTGACCGAGGCCTATCGTGACAAAGCACTCAATACTTTTATCAGAGGACTTAATGGTGATCTTTCTAGACATTTAGCAATCAAAGAACCCACCGACCTACCTCAAGCCCTCCACTTATGCCTCAAATTAGAGAATCAAAAATACGTTGCTTCTCACGTTAACCACAAAGGTCAGCCACAACTGTTCCGATCCCTAATAATTCAGAACAATAGCCTACGTCATCCAATACAATCTCACAGACCACAGCCACAACCGGCACTACCCATCAGGTACAATCAATATCCTAGCTTCCCACAAAATAGAATGACTTATAATGGACAACAATTCGTCCAACAACCAAACTATAACTTTCCCAAGGCACCCCCCGTATACTCGGACCAAAACCGCTCCCTCGTCCCGAACCAATGGACGTAGACAAATCAATACAATTAAGGCAGGTTAACTATGCTAACCGACCTAATCTCGACTTTGGACAACGTCCACCTTATAATTCCACACAAGAATTAAAAAGACCACGAAATTTTAACATTGAAACAGCCCAGGAAACTAAAGATCTATCACAACCAGAGGAAACATACTCGACAGATAACCAGCAACATGACACTGATTATTATACAGAAGTAGAAAATTTTGCAGACAATTCTCCAACTGAGGATGAATATTGGGGTAATGACGAAGAAACTGAACACTCTGACATACATTTTTTAGAATAAAGTCCTCCTCACTTCCATATATTGAATGCAAGCTTGGAGGAGGAAAGATTCTAAAAATTTTAATCGATACAGGCTCAAACAATAATTACATTAAACCTGAACTAGTATCAAAGCCAAAAGGAAACATAGAACCATTCGAAGCAATCTCCGTGGGCGGTAACGTCAAAATAACAGAACACATAGAAGCAAATTTATTTGACATTAAAGACGTAAAAATAAAATTCTTCATACTACCCACCTTAAAATCATTTGACGCCATTCTAGGCAATGACAGCCTTAAGCAATTAAATGCAGTAATTTTCTCCAAAGAAAAATTCATGACTCTTAAAAACAGACTCAACATCCCAATTAAAGAAAAATTAAAACAAGCAGTTAATAATTTAACAATCAGAACCGAACACATGACCAAAGAGCAAAGCATTAGTATTACAAAACTGACAAAAAAATTCGCAAATCTATTTACAAAACCAAATGACAAACTATCCTTCACTATCTCTGTAGAAGCAGATATCAGAACCGCCACAGACGCTCCAATATATTACACACTCTATCCGTACCCCATGTCTCTACAACAAGAAGTAGAAACACAGATCCAAAAACTACTAGACGACGACATAATTAGACCCTCTCACTCTCCTTATAACTCTCCAGTTATTGTAGTTCCCAAGAAATTGGATGCGTCTGGAGAAAAAAAATACAGATTAGTCGTTGATTACAGGAAATTGAATTTCGTTACGATCGCTGATCGTTACCCCATACCTGAAATCAATGAAGTTTTAGCACAGTTAGGAGACAATAAATTTTGCTCTGCACTTAATTTAAAAAGTGGCTTTCATCAAATACTGTTAAACGAAAAAGACATAGAAAAAACCGCTTTCTCCATAAAAAATGGAAAATACGAGTTTAAACGACTCCCCTTCGGTTTAAAAAATGCTCCTTCAATATTCCAAAGAGCCCTAGATGACATACTTAGAGAACATATAGGGAAAATTTGTTACGTCTATATAGACGATATAGTTGTCTTCAGCAAAGATGAAAGTTCCCATCTGGCTCATCTTGAGACAATATTTCATACGCTTCACAAAGCGAATATAAAATGCCAGATAGATAAGTGTGAGTTTTTTAAAACTAAAGTAGAATTCTTAGGTTTTGTCATATCGGACAAAGGAATAGAAACTAACAAAAAAAAAGTAGAAGCCATAGTCAACTACCCACCTCCAACCACACTTAAAGAAAAACGGTCATTTCTCGGCCTATCCGGCTATTATCGCCGATTTATCAAAGACTATGCCAAACTAGCCAAACCTCTCACCTCATTGCTACGCGGTGAAGATGGCAGAATTTCGAAGCAAGCTTTAAGTAAGAAATCAATCCAGTTTGACTCAGTTGCACTCGAGGCATTTAATAAATTAAAAAGTTCATTGATATCAGACGATATCATTCTCAAATATTCCGACTTCAAAAAAGAATTCCATTTGACTACCGATGCTTCAAATTACGCAATCGGTGCAGTTCTGTGCCAAGACGGACATCCTATCTCATTCTTATCTAGAACATTGTCAAAAGCAGAAGAAAATTATGCAACAAATGAGAAAGAAATGCTTGCCATTATTTGGGCGCTCAAGTCCCTCAGAAATTACCTCTACGGTAACTCAAACGTCAAAATATTTACAGACCACCAACCTCTCACACACTTCCTTAGTAGTTGGCATGGGAACTCCAAAATTAAACGGTGGAAGGCATTATTAGAAGAATACGATTATCAGCTAGTTTACAAACCAGGAAAAGAAAACATAGTGACGGACACATTGTCCAGAGCCCAAATCAATTCAATGACAGCAACAGTCCACAGTGCATATAGCTCAAGCCATCTGCTCATTCCCAGTATAGAAGTCCCTATAAACGTTTATAAAAATCAAATCATAATAGCAAAAGAAGAAAAAGAACAATATGATTTCAGCATACCCTTCCCCACCTTCCATAGACACTACATTACAAAAGAACAATTTACAGAAACTGAGCTTCTCAACTTATTAAGAAAATATTTAAATAATTAAATAATTAAATAATTACGTAATTAAATTTATACGACAGAAGATATCATGGGAAAAATACAAAATATTTTTCCCGACCCAGCTCAATACTTTCAAAATAAGATTCTCTCAAAAGAAAATAACGGATTTAGAAAAAGATTCAGATCAAGAAGAAGAAATTTTAAAAACCCACAATAGAGCACATAGAAATGCACTAGAAACCCAAAAACAGATTGCAGAGAGATATTATTTCCCTAAAATGTAGAATCTGTAAAGAAGAGAAATATGATAGACGACCAACAAACCCGAGTTTAAAAGAAACACCGATTCCCGAATATCCAGGGCACATCATCCACATAGATATCTACTCTACCGAAAAACATCTCGTACTGACCGCAATAGACAAATTTTCTAAACTCGCACAGGGCAGAATTATAAAATCCAAAGCAATAGAAGATATTAGACAACCATTACACGACATTCTATTCTACTATGGAGTACCAAAATTCGTAGTAATAGACAATGAAAAATCACTCAATTCAGCTTCTATTTCATTTATGATGAAAGACCAACTCCACATAGAAATTTTTAAAGTACCACCCTATAAAAGTTCAGTAAACGGACAAATAGAACGACTACATTCTACCCTATCCGAAATAATGAGATGTCTTAAAAGAGAAGGTATAGACAGAAATTTTGCAGATCTTCTATATAGAGCCATTTACGAATACAACAGTTCCATTCACTCAGTTACCAAGCAACGCCCACTAGACATATTCTTTGGCAGAAAGATTACCACAGACCCCGCACAATACGAACAAGCTCGCAAAAACAATATCACAAGATTAAAAGAACAACAAAGCAAAGACCTTAAATACCAGAATCAATCCCGAAAACCAATAAAAACATACAAACCTGGACAGACAATTTTTGTAAAAATCAATACACGTTTAGGATCAAAGCTTTCTTCTAGATATAAAAAAGAAATAGTTAAAGAAGACAACAACACAACCATAAAAACAGAATCAGGAAGAATAGTACATAAAAGTAATATTAAAAACGATTTTTCTCAACAGGATACTGGGATTAATCCCGATACAGGCGCGAGTGGAAATGACTAACTATACGAATAGTCACATACTTACTCTTAATACTGGATTAGGAAAAATCTCCACCTCGTCAACTAGAATAATTCACCTCATAGATTTATTACAAATTAAAACTGCATTACACAATCTTGTAACACACATAGAAACAGAACTTAGATCTTCAGATCTGTATCACACTCTACACTTTGAATTAGAACAAACTAAGTCTATATTCCATTCCTTATTGTACCCTAATAAAAGCTAATAAAAAGGCAGATAAGATCAATAAATGTTCTAGGTACAGCCTAGAATATGGCAGGCTCTCCTGACCATGATGACCTAGTAGCTATAGAAAGTAACCTAAATAATCTTATCCAAAAGAATAATCAACAAACAATCATCAATAATCATCAATAATAAAAAATAAAAACATAAAAATTTGTTAACAAAAAAAAAATGTAGTAGATTTAAGATATAATGATTGTATTCCCAGATTTTTATTAGGTAAAAATTCGGTATGCGAATACAGCAATGCAGACCACATCGAGAGCGTCGAAGAAATTCAAGAAGACACCATTCTGCTAAACAACTTTCAAGGCAGAATAAAATTTGAAAACATCGATGAAATTGTATACGGCACACTGTTAATAAAATACCACAATTGTTCAGTCATGATTAACGACCGAGTCTTTTCCAACATGGAAGAAACGAATATAAATCCCGGCACACCAATAATACAAATATCAGCATCAGAGGCCAAACGCTTACGAGTCCTTAGTCTAAAGACACTAGACAACCTACAAATCAACAATACCAAACACCTGAATTTCCTACAAACACATTCATCAACAAACAGCATCGGCTTACTGGGGCTGTCCATTGGTTTCATAATAATAATTGTGCTTGTCTCAAAAAGGCGAACTAACAAAAAAGAAGTAATTCTACAAATCACCCCCGAGATTCCGACAACCGAAGAAAATAGCAAAAAAACTTCAATCATCCCTGAACATAAACCGAACCTACAATTTATCAATATGCCATTCGCCTAACAATTGTGGACTATTGTCCATCTAAGGGTGGAAGAGTTAACAATATCTAAATCAATGACCCGCTGCAACGTGCAAGGCCAAAAGTGCTGAACTAAGGTCTGCAATACATCCGCTCAGGTGAAAAACAATTCTCAAGAAAATTTCGAAACAACACGCGTAACCGCCGACGCTGCTGACGCTGCTGCCGCTGTCGCCGCCGTTTGCATATTTAAGCTTCCAAGTTTGTAATAATTTTCAGTTCCAATTTAATAATAAAATAAATAAGTCGCATCGCTGCGATATAAATAAAAACAACTAATTAATTGTTTTTTAACTTATATATATAAAAAAAAGACGAATAACTTATACATTGCACATACATACACATCTGTGCGTAGAATCAATCGCTGATCACTACATCACAAATGTATACACATAATAATAAAACAAATCTTTTATTCACATGTTGCATATATACATATTCATCTGTGCGTAGAATCAATTGCTGATCGCTACGACACAAATGTATATATACAAAAAAAAAAAATGTATTATAAAAACAAAATAAATCAGATATTGCATACATATATATGCATCTGTGCGTAGAATCATTCGCTGATCACAACGTGAGGAGACGTGACTAGGAGAGAAAAATAATTTACAAAAAAAGAATGAAATGCGAATCACAAATGACCGCACCACTTATGAAAACAATATACATACATGTTTACAGATGAAAACTACAAAAAAAAGAATACCGCACTTCCATACAAAAAAAAACCCATTTTTTTTTAAACACCGTCATAGAAACACAAACACACTAAAAAACAACAACAAATACTAATTAAAGTTCATTGCATAACTCCAGAAAAACAAGGAAAATAACTATAATAATCTATTAAATAAATACATATAACCATTAATGTACACCTATTAAGTTAGGAATTTTCACACAATTATACAAACACATATACACTGTTAATATATATAAAAAAAAACCCCAATACAAAAACAAGAACAAATAAGGAAAGAAATAATTGATCAATACCAATAATGTCAAAGAAATTAGTTGCCAAAATGAGATCGCGATTAGGACTCAAAAGCTCTAGCTTAACAGACATTCACGAAGAAACTTCTCCACCACAATAGAGTCGTACGATGGATTCATGCAATGTTTCTGGCTGCATCACTCCGACAATTAGTGGACCACCTTCTACCCCAATATCCAGCAGCTTAGGAATAGCAGCAGGGCTCGGAACAACAGACATGTTAGCTTTCGTTAAGGAACTTCCGACATTTGACGGAACATCAGGAACGTTAGATAACTTTGTTACTAGTGTGGAGGAAATAATCATGCTGATTAGAGGGGCAGACCAAACTCCCTTTTGACTGTTATTACTTAGAGTAATATGAAATAGAATTATAGAAGAGCAAATGAAGCCCTTAATCTCGCGGGTACTAAAATAAATTGGGACGAAATCAGATGTAACTTAAATCAGCCTTACGCCAGTAAGAAGAGCCAGGTAATTTTGCTTACTGAAATCCAGTCCCCACAAAAAACTTATCACTTGGAAAAGTGTACTTCGGGATAATAAGACTCCGCGTAGAATTATTCTCTCTCCTGGCCAACAGTGGCCAGACACCCAATGCAATTGAAACACAGAAGCAGCTCTATAATGATGTCTTCCTAAACACCTTTTTAATAAACCTTAGGGAACCTCTCAGAATATTGATAAGGTCTAGTGACCCGGGTTCAATAGAGGATGCATTCGAACAATGCCGCAAAGAACAGTCAATCTATTATCAAGACCCAAACAAACCACAATCCCGAGGGGATCTATCACGATCAACCAATCGTAACGTCCCATATACAAATCACTATACCCTATCAAAAAAGAACAACCAGCTAAATTCGCAAACCCACTCCAGCAACTCAAATCCCTTTAAATCTAATAAGGACAATAACTCAAGCGGTGAATTGACTTCGCATCAATTCTTCAACATTGATGAAGCCCAAAATTTTCAACAAGATGCCTCATCCAACCAATCGGGTACTTAAACAATATCCGTTATGGATCAACACTGCCTTTCGTATTCCTCACGCTCCAAACAAAACCCAAACTAAAATTTCTTATCGATACTGAGTCAATTCACTCGTTCATTGACCCGACCCTCATTTTACAAGATCTAAGAACAACCCTCGAAACTCCAGTAACAATAATAACTGTGCTCAACAACCATTCAATTCAAGAAGAAGTTTCACTCCCATTCTTTAAAGAATTCAACGAACAAGGAGGAATATGCCTCTTGCTTTTCAAGTTGCACCCTAGTTTTGACAGATTTGTCTGAATCGAAGTCCTATCCAAAATAAAAGCAAAAATAGATTTAGGTGAATCCCTATTAAGAACCCCCTGACACAGCAATGACCATCTTGATACAAAAAAAATACAGCAACGGAGGTTTATACGCTGGCCTGTACCAGATGCTTACTGCCACTCCCAGTAGACTTAGAGCAAGGCGATTTTTATACCCTGTAGCCATAGGGTTCAAGGGTATATTAAAGTCGCTAAAATGTATGTAACAGGCAGAAGGAAAATTTTCCGACCCCATAAAGTATATATATTCTTGATCAGGATCAACAGCCGAGTCGATATAGCCATGTCCCTCTGTCCGTCCGTCTGTCCGTCCGTCCGTCCGTCTGTCCGTCCTGTATAAACACCTAGATCTCAGAGACTATAAGAGCTAGAGTAACCAAACTTGGTGTCAACATCCGTCTAGTGTGTACGCTGATCAAGTTTGTTTCAAATTTTTGCCACGCTCACTTCCGCCCCCGCAAATTAGAAAAAACTATATCTAGAGTTGTATTAAAGCTACAGTATTTATTTACTCAATTATATAGCCAATATGTACCATCTGACCAAATTTGGTCGAAATCGGTCAATAAATATCGGAGATAATACGTATATACGTTTTGTACTGAAATTCTATGGGCAGCGGCAGCTGAAACGTGTGAGCGAGATAGCATGCGCATGTTGCTTTATACCGAATGACGCATTAGTTTCGTTCACTGAGATGAGTGAGCGAGAAAGCATGAATTTGGTGTTTCGGCTTGCTAGGAGAATTTTATAAAGTAATTTATATTCAATTAATGGGGATTTGGATGGAGTTTTAGTTTATAAAATACATATATCTCTTATTGGTACAGGGTATACTCCAAGTCGGCAGGGACGACTTGCTTACTTCATTTATTTTATTAATACCACAGAAATTAATAATAACCTGTTAGTATCTGAGGGTATTTATAATATATTTATTTAGAAGTAATGAACATTTCACAGGAGGACCAAAAATTCCTTTTGGAACAACCCTTGCAAGTCGAACTATATACAATACAATGCGACTCTCACTACCAAGACACTAACACTACGAACCTCCCAAATATTGAAACAAGACACTTAAACGTCGAAGAGAAAAGACGGTTTTTGCAAATCTGCAAACAATTTACCAACCTCTTTTACAACAAGGACGATCCCCTTACATTCTCGAACGATATAAAACACTCAATAAATACAAACGATAGCGACCCCATATTTGTCAAATCATATAGATATCCGTTTATCCACAAACAAGAAGTAAAAGACCAAATAAATAAGCTGCTAGAACAAAACATCATTAGACTAAGCCACTCCGCATGCAGTGCACCAGTGTATGGGTCGTACCCAAAAAAGCAGAATTAGGCCAGAAAAAATGGAGGCTAGTAATAGATTATAGGAAATTAAACGACAAGACTATTTCCGATCGCTATCTTATTCCAAACATCAATGACGTCCTGGACCAAATCGGTAAAACCAAGTACTTCTCCACACTAGACTTGGCCAGTGGATTCCACCAAATTCAAATGAACGAAGCAGACATACAAAAAACCGCATTTTCCGTGAAGAATGGACATTATCAATTCATCCGAATGTCTTTCGGCCTTAAAAACGCCCCTGCCACGTTTCAGAGAGTCATGGATAACATACTCCGCGACCACATTGGCAACATTTGCCTAGTGTATCTAGACGACATAATAATATTTTCACCATCCCTTCAAAAGCATTTAATAGACATCAAAAATATGTTTAATGGACTACAGGAAGCAAATTTCAAGATTCAAATATCTAAATCAAACTTTTTAAGGAAAGAATAGATTTTTTGGGACACTTGGTTACCCAGGAGGGCTTTAAGCCAAACTCCAACAAAATTCAAGCCATTAAAGACTTCCCCTGCCCTAGAAAAAGAAGAGATATAAAATCTTTCCTTGGACTTTTGGGGTATTATCGAAAATTTGTGACAGACTTCGCACGTATTAACACGACACGCACGTTAATAAGACAGCTTAAAGGCAAGAAACAAATAACAGTAGACGAAGAATTTACAAACACATTTAAATTTTGAACAACTCTCCTTTGCAACGATCCAATACTGCAATTTCCTGACTTCACAAAAAAATTCTTTCTAACAACCGACGCTAGCAACTTCGCACTCGGGGCAGTACTGTTGCAGGGCACATTAGGAGGAGATAAACCAGAGTCTTTCGCCAGTAGAACACTCTCGGATACGGAAATCAATTACGGGACGTCAGAAAAAGAAATGTTAGCCATAATATGGGCGGTGAAGAATTTTAGACCATACTTGTTCGGTAGAAAGTTTACGATAGTTACAGACCATAAACATGTTAATGGTTTATGGTCTGTATGAGATTCAAAGAACCAAGTTCAAAAATAGTTCGTTGGAGACTCCAACTTCTAGAGTATGACTATGACATTGTCTACAAGAAAGGCTCTAGTATCAATATAAACGACGCCGAACCTATACAAGCACCAACACATAATGCAACAATCCACACCTCGGACAAACCATTAAACTACTTTACCTCACAAATAGTACTTCAAACGGGTACAACATCGCATGTGGAGACCTTAACACCCTTCAAAAACAAACTAAGACGTGTTTTTACAGAATCAACCTTCGACCAACAAACCATAACGGATATACTCAACCTAACAAACCATGGCAATTTAATGCAATGCAAGCGAGATATTCAATAAGGTATAAGAGGCACATTCAAGGCACTTTATGTACCAACCAACACACAAGTTAATCAGATGCATAACCATAGTAACTGAAATACCTGACTTGAATGCACAGGAGGAAGCTATCACGAAATACCACATAAATAATAATCACCGGGGTATCGATGAAACTCTCCTGCATCTAAAAAGACAAGTTTACTTTCCGCAAATGAAAAGTAAGATTAGTCAAATAATCAGGAAATGCGATACCTGTCAAACACTTAAATACGATAGACACCCCCCCATAATCAACTTCGAAATATCAGAAACTCCCAATAAGCCTATGGACTTAATCCACATAGACGTCTATACAATCAAAGCCAAAGTCCATTTTACAATAATAGACAAGTTTTCAAAGTTCACTAGCGTATATTTCTTACCAAATAGGAATTGCGTTAGCGTTTTAAAATCTTTACAAAATTTTGTGAGCCTATACGGCATCCCACAAAAATTGTGTACGATCAAGGGGCCGAATTTTCCAGTCCAATGTTCAAAGAATACTGTAAGCAATATAACATAGCTATACATTGCACATCGTTCCAACAGTCCACCAGTAACTCCCCTATAGAAAGACTTCATTCGACTTTAACAGAAGCATTTAGAATCATTCTTCACAAAAGGAAAAAAAGGGCCTAACTCTCGACCACGAAGAAATCCTCTAGGAAACATTAATCACATATAATAACGCTATCCACGAACCACACACCATTCGAGCTTTTCAGTGGTAGAACTTTAATAAAACAATGACCCCTAGCAATAGACACGATTTCCTGAACGAGTTAAACTTATTCCGCACAACTCTTTATGCGGAAGTAAAAAAACGACTTGAAAAGAAAAAAACAGAGAAAATTGTAAAACTAAATAAAAAAAAGAATGGCACCACAACAATTATCGCCCGACGAAGTAATTTTTAGGAAAGAAAACAGAAGAAACAAATTGACCCCTCGATTTTCAAAACATGTAGTACTTAGGGACAAAGAAACAACAATAATAACCAGGAAAAATCAAAAATTACACAAAGCCAAACTAACTTTCATTTCTCGACCCACCTACGGGCAAATACGGAATTCATCTCAATCAGCCCTCTGGACGGAACATCGCCCATTGCCAGAATTAGTCTGGGTAATGTAAGGATTATAAAAACCTTTAAAACAATGAATCATATTATAGATATAGATGATTACAGGAATTGTGCAAACAAAATAGAACAAACAATTAGGAACCTAAAATCAGACGAAATGTTTAAACTATCATTAAATGAGAAGCTAAGAGAACTCCAAGGAAAAATAACGACTCTTTTACCACACAGTCGTAAGAAACGGGGATTAATAAATGGGATAGGTAGGTAGTAAAAGCTATTACAGGGAACATGGATGATGAAGATTCTAAGCAGATTTTTGAACAAATCAGACAGGCAAAAGAAAAAACTGAGTCCTTTTCAAGTGCAGTAAACAATCAAATAAATTTTAAAAACGAGGTACTGATCCGGTTTAAGAACATAATTAATCATATCAATAAGGAACAAACCTTGATCAATAATTTTTTAAGTATGTCACAAAATGGCATTCTGAAAAATTTTGAGGAAGAAAATCAAAAATTGTATACTTTACAATATATTAATAAATTTTATTACAACATAGATGTGTTATCAGAACACATAAAAACATCGCAGAAAGCTCAATTTTCGCAGAAATAAACATAATTACAAAATTTATTTTAAATATATAAGAAACCAAATATATAAAAGCATTCTTTCAAAAACAAAGTATAAACATAGACCTAGAAGAACACATATATAGTCTATTAAGACTTAAAACTGTCTGTCACGAGAATACAATTATTTCTAATTTAAAATCCCTATTTTTGAGGAGACACATTATAATCACGAGAGGATTATACCTTTACCTAAAAATGATACAAAATTTATTATAGCACCCAAATTTATTGCACGAAGTAACAAAACTATATATAAAACTAAATGTATTAAGATAGATGATAAGACATTCTGCGAACAAATGTCCAACAACAATTTCCCTACCAACAACGATTGCCTTCTGAATATTATCAAAGGTGAAGCAACCCCATGCGACTTAATACAAACAGGAAATTTTACCAATGTCTTTGCACCTGAAAATGGGATGATCTTTGCCTTTAATACAAGGAACCTTCTACTAGAATCCACATGTGGAAATTCGACCGTCATTTCCGGATCCCAAGTAATAAAATATTCAAATTGCTCGATCAGCATGAATAACATCCAATATGATTACGCGGATTATAATGGGACCGAACACCTAGATATCCTACTGCCTCCTATCCAGAGAATCATTGAAAATAGGACAGTCGAAGTACTAAGCCTGGAAAAAATCCACCTGGACGCGATACAAACCAATACAAGATTCTTGCAAAATAACCAGGAATTGAAAAGACATATGGCCACCCTATACACCATTTCGGGAAGTCTGAAAATAGCCGTCCTTCGTCCTGTTCCGCTGGAGTAATGTTCAAGACAGAAAAAGTATACTTGTAGGCGCCGCATGCCATACTGTAAAAAGTACTCGTTTGGAAACTGACATTGTTGCTAAAAAAATAATATTGAAAATAATATGCGGGAAAATGTAGCTCATTGTAGAGGATTTCACTTCGTAAAACACAGACTAATTTAAAAATATCAAAGAAGCTAACTTCGGCCGTGCCGAAGTTTGTATACCCTTGCAGATTAATTGATTACTTTCTCCGTAATATCGGATTCAAGATATTTTAAAAATTGGAAATATAAAATTTAAAAAAAATTTGAACCAAAAAAATAATCAGCAAGAAAAAATTCGAGTTTGCCAACGGCCGGATTTGAACCTACGCTCACGTCATTTCTAGAATCGATCTCTACCTATTCCGCTACCAAACTTAAATTTCACGGTCTCGCTATTTCGGTATACATTGCAAGCGTTCAGCTTCTCGCTCTCTAAAGTTTCTGACGAATTCTAGAAAACAACAACACAATACAAATAGTTTTCTGTCTCTTTCTGTTTCGCACTCAGCTTGTAGTTTTTTCAATCACATGTTCGCATATATGTATGTATGTATCTTTGTATGTTTCCATGTATGTTGTTTGTGTACGCATATATAAAAGCAAATATAAACGTATTTAATTGGCTGCATATGCATACTTACTGATGCTGATGGGGGTTGATTCATTGATTTTATTGATTTATGTCGGTGTTTATTATCCGATCTGATTCTAACTTACTGGTATGATGTAAAAGTATAATTCTCATCTGTTCACCAAATTTAGTTGAGATATCTTAAAAAACAAAAAAGTTTTTCTCACAAAAACATACTTTTTCTGATGGGGGTTGATTATTGATTTTATTGATTTGTGTCGGTGTTCATTATCCGATCTGAATTAAACTTACTAGTGAGGTGTAAAAGTAGAATTTTTATCTGTGTGCCAATTTTGTTGAGATATCTCAAAAAACAAAAAAGTTTTTCTCACAAGAACTGTTTTGAACAACTCAAATTTTGACCGACGTATCTCTGATCTTTCCTATTTTTCTATAACTTATAGTTGTCCGATCCTACCAATCTTTAAACTTGATTTGCTTGCATCATCAACGGACAGAATGATATGACTTTTGTTCACGTAGCTCAAAATTTAAGATCGATTTAGTATGAAGAAACAGACAGACGGACAGACGGACATGGCCATATAGACTCGGCTTTCGAAGCTGATCAAGAATATATATACTTTATGGGGTCGGAAACGATTATTTCTATGCGTTACAAACATCTGAGCAATTTTATTATACCCTCTGCAAGGGTAAAAAAAAAAAACATTGATGCTAAATCAGCCGTTTCGCCCACTGTGCAAAATCGACATTACATTTTGCATTCCATTCCTCCACATTGACAACTCATGGAATATTGTAGATGATATCTTCGGCAGCGACCATTAACTGATTATCATAACTCATGTTCGAGCTAGCATTTATTTTACATT
The DNA here is from genome assembly GCA_018150375.1 of Drosophila sturtevanti. NCBI lineage: Eukaryota > Metazoa > Arthropoda > Insecta > Diptera > Drosophilidae > Drosophila > Drosophila sturtevanti. The sequence continues at coordinate 28,672 of JAECWJ010000390.1, forward strand.
ATTTGATAAGAGAGCCGTGGGCAGACACCACCACGTACTTGCTCTCGGGCTTTTCATTATGTTTCTTCTCGGCATTATGTCGGTACGAGCGACTACAGAGATCGGCGCTGTGGCCCTCTGATGCATTAGAGAAGTTTTTAGTTGTCTGCATGAAACAATCGCAATTGCCCGTGGCTATTGTAGTTCAAATATTCAAAGTTAGAAGGGTGCTGAGCACAAATAAAATTTATAACGTTTATTTTTTATTTTTATACCCTTGCAAAGGGTATATTAATTTTGGTCAGAAGTTTGCAACGCACAAAGGGAAGCATCTCCGACTATATAAAGTATATATATTCTTGATCAGCATGAATAGCCGAGTCGATATGACCATGTCCGTCTGTCCGTCTGTCTGTCAACAGCCTCTTCTCCGAGACTATAAGAGCTACAGAGCTGAATTTTCAGCATAGGCTCCTTTTTGCTGCAGGCATTGTATATCTCGGAATCATCCCTTTCGGACGACTATATCATATAGCTCCCATAGGAACGATCGGTCATGAATAAGGCTTATCCTCAATAACTCTGTTGTTTTTCAACCGAATGCCACGAAATTTGATATTTGTGAGTTTAATATACTTCTTAATAGTTCAATCAAGTTTGATCAGAATCGGTTGACTATATCATATAGCTTCTATAGGAACCATCGGTCCAAAAAAAAATTTTGTATGGAAAAAATTTTTTTTTTCAAGCTCAAAACTTTGAATTTATAAATTTGGTATGTATAATTTCTAATAATGAATTATATAGAGAAAATCTGCAAGGGTTCGGAAAGGACGAAGTTAGTCCATCTTTCTAGGTTTTTTTGCAATATTTGCCGCTTCTCCCGATCTACCGAGAGAGGGGCACAAGCCGCATAACCTACGGCACGAGTCGCGAGGAATAGAAACAAATAGACAAGTAAACGAAAACTACAGCTACTTACGAGCTAGATAGGAGAGAATAGAAGCTTTTAGAATGGGTAGAGAGATCTCTGAACTGATCAGTCGGTAAAGACGATTCTAATCAGAACAAAGAACTCAAAAAGGTTCAGGAAAAGTTAGTAGTATAACGTTTGAGGAATAATGGAAGATAGTTTGTAGTGGGCCTGAACGGTACTGAGAATTCTACTTGGGTCAACAGATCAGGCGTGCATAAAAACTACACCAAGCATTATTCTACGGTTAGTAAGGGAGGGAAGGTTAATCAAAAGAAGCCTACTTGTGTACGAGGGAAGCTTGACGTGATCCCAGTTCAGATCAAGAAGAACAAATAGTAAAACTAGCTTTTCTACAGATTCAATTCTCATTTGGTGTGACTCATATTGAGGTGACCAAACACAGGATCCGTATTCCAAGAAAGTAAAGAGGATTTTTGTATTATAAGGATCGTCAGATCGTCGGATCTTTATAAATGCGAGAACAATTGTTGCTTTGCCAACAATTGTGGAAACATGGGAGTCAAAAGTCAATTTATGGTCCATGAGTACACCCAAATCGTTCATTACATTTAGATGATCTAATGAAGAATTATTTAGGAAATAGGTTATGAGTTGAGGACAAATTCTATTAAATGTCATAACCTTGCACTTTGCAGTGTTTAAATTCAAATGATTGTGTTGACACCAACACTGAAAATTGTTAAAGTCAGTCTGTAATCGACTGTTCAGCATACATTAGTACTCGAGAATGTAGCAGGATGGAGAGAAGATCGTTGGTAAAGAGGGTAGAGAGCAGCGGACCCAGATGACTACCCTGAGGCGCCCCGGATGTAATATTGATGCGTTTAGATTAAGAAGACTTAAAAAGAACTTTCTGTGTTCAGTTTATTAGGTACTCTCGAATCCAACTCAGTAATGAAGTTGGAAATCCAATTTCGTTGAGCTTAAAAAGTAGTAACTTATGGTTAGCAGAGTAAAAGCTCTACTTAAGTCACTGTACGTGACATCAGTTTGCTTAGCTTTTTCAAATTCTTTGATCGTTAATGATGTAAGTTCTAAAAGGTTAGTGTTCGTAGATCTACGTTTCACAAAACCATGCTGTGTGGGTGAAACTATAGATGTACAGAAATGTTGAGAAGTTATTATTTTCTTAAAAGCTTTTGGAATCGCGGACAATTTGGAAATACCCCTATAATTTGACACATTGGACTTATCACCATTTTTGTGGACAGGATTAATAAAAGATTCCTTCCACATAATTGGGAAAGAGGATGTTTCAACAGACAAAGAGAATAACTTAAAAATCGGCTTGCATAAAGCATCAGCACAAAATCTTAGTACACACCCAGGAATCCCGTCAGACCCCGGTGAGTACACAAGCTTAATTAACTTAAGCACGCTAAGAAGCGTACTTTCATCAAAGAAAGGATTGAAAATACCATTAGACCTGTTTAACACATAAGGATACGAAATGTTCCCACTATATTCCGATGAGGAATAGGTTGTTTTGAAAAAATCAGCAAACATATCGGCAATGGCCTGATCAGTGTCAGCTATCTTATTTTCAAAACTTAAACAGGATGGGATTATGGATGTCTTACGTTTAGTGTTGACAAAGTTAAAAATTTGCTTAGGATCAGGGGAAAACTGAAGTTTACACCGCTGAAGATAATCCTTATAGCCTTTGGTGTTAAGAACCATAAAGTTCGAACGGGCAACAGAATACAGATAAAAATCAGACGGGCAACCTGCTTTTTTATACTTCTTATAATGTCTCGATTTTATGTTTCGTAAGTAAGACAACTCCCGAGTGAACCAGGGCGGTCTGTTAGACCGAACCGATTTCACGAGAGGAATACAAACTTTAAAAAACGAGTCAAGCACATTATAAAAGCAGCGGTATCCATATGTGTGCAACTATACAAATATGACCAATCATTATTAAGAATGAGATTAGTAAGTCTGACAAAGTCAGCCTTACGAAAACAGCGAATCTTTGAGACCGAATTAGCACAAGAAATTGGCTCTTGAAATGAAAGGTCTACATTTAATCTATGAAATCTACATTTAATGGATGAAATTTGTCTTCTGGAAGAACCAGTGGGTCAATCCTGGAAACAACACTGTTGGAGGAATCCAATACAAATATGAGATCACGTAATTTCTTATTATCTGGCTTAGGGATAAGCCAAAAAGACCACCAACGATGCAATGTGACAAGGAGGGCAGCATCGTGGACGATGCATCAGGGACCCATGAAATATCCGGGAGATTAAAATCTCCAAGAACGATAAGTGAATCTCTATCGGACATCACTGCGGAAACAGCTTGAATGGCGTGGAAGTGTTTATTGTAAATTTCCAAATCGGACACAGGTGGGATATACGAACAGGTAACATAGGAGTTAAACAAGACCTTAACACTGATGAATTCGATTTCATGAGTTAAAGATGACTGCATTAATTAGGATGGAAGGGCTGGATCGGCAGCAACTAATACACCACCGCCATTGCGGATTGTCCAATCTCTCCTATAAATTGAATAATTTGTGCAAAGAACTGAAGCAACAGGAATGTCTAGCTTAAGCCACGTCTCAGTAAAAGCAAGAATATGAACATAAAAGGATACGCTGTCTTGATAGAGTTTAGACAGCTTAGATCTTAACCCTCTAACATTCTGATAGGCGAGAGTGAGGGATGAGATTAGTTTTTTTGGCATGCCAGCAGATGCAGACGTGCTAAAAGATGAAGATGAAAAAGCTTTAGATTTGTTAGTAGATGAGGTGAATGCAGAGGACAGTCGAATCGGAGGCCGATTTTTATACCCTTGCAGAGGGTATATTGGTCAGAAGTTTGCAACGCACAGAAGGAAGCATCTCCGACTATATAAAGTGTATATATTCTTGATCAGCATGAATAGCCGAGTTGATATGACCATGTCCGTCTGTCCTCAATAATTTGTTGTTTTCCAATCGAATGCCACGAAATTTGATATTTGTGAACTCACAAATATATTTTTTAATACTTCAACCAAGTTTGATCAGAATCGGTTGACTATATCATATAGCTGCTATAGGAACAATCGGTACAAAGAAAATTTTGTATAAAAAAAATTTTTTCTCAAGCTCAAAACTTTGAATTTATAAATTTGGTATGTATAATTTCCAATAATGAATTATATAGAGAAAATCTGCAAGGGTATCCGAACTTCGGCACGGCCAAATTTAGTCCATCTTTCTAGTTTTTTTTTGCCGTATACTTTTTTACTAAGAGATTTTCTGGCCAAAAATCATTTTTACAGACTTGCTCTATTTGGCGGAACACTTATCTTAAAGGACGAAATATCACGGGTATATGAAAATTTAAATTTTTCCACCACTAAATTTGCGGCAGGAATTTGTGCCCGGAAATGGGCCAAGAACATCATCTGATGTTGTATTGGGGTCGAGCCTCCAAACAAATATTTTTTTAGGTGGAATATCGACGACAGAACTTGACAAACTGATTGGCGTAGCAGCCGTAGCATTTTGTACTGAAGCCGTGGCAGCCAATGCTTTACGAGCATCTCTTGTCAGTTTTGGGAACCAGATATCCTGGTAGCAAGTGGAACAACAATACCAGGCCAAATGGCAATGGGATCCAACAGATGGTATCGGACTCTTAAAAGACTGCAATAAGAGATGCTGGCGGACCTGGGGATAAGTTCCAATGGATGTTCTTCTTCCGTTACGGGGATTCGTTTAGCAATTTGCAATTACGAAAATGAGTTTCCAATGATGAAAACTCATCCCGAAGCTTGTTAAGACAAGCCGAAACGGTTTTACAACCTTCACTTGTCCGAATGCATTTGGCATTCAAAAAGAAAGAAAAAAGTTAATAAATTTAAGAGCGCGCAACAATAACTAAGATCTCGAACGCGATTAAGCGATGCGAGTATAACGGGCGCTATCACTGGCAATACGTAAGAATAAAAAAAAAATTTGAGAGCAAGAGAACAAGGCAGCACACAAACAACACAACACAAAAATAAGCGGGAGAGCGCGAGTGCATGCAAAACAAGGCAGAAGCAAAAATCAAGGAATATTCATAAGCAACAACAAGACTGTTCCGGTTTTTTTGTTAGTTTAAAAGCAAAAAATAAAATAGATTTGATTCAATGCTTAACAACAAACAAAAAAGCGAGAATTTAAGGCAGTTTGTAAAGTGGTGCACAAGAATATTTATATTTTTAGGTAACATGATTAAAAAAAAATAGACCGAATGATTTAAAGTGAGAACGCCAAAAAAAAAAACACGACCAGCTAGGTTGAACAACAGTATAATAATAGAAATGTGTTAGTTTATTTAGAATTTTTTCAAGGCAAAGAAAAAGTTCGTTTTTCAATAACCCTTTTTGCATTAAAATCGCTAGAATCAACTCCACTCTAAACACACCTCGCTTTATCATTGCGAAAGGTAATTGGAAACTTTTTTTCCGAATAAACAGATCGAATTACATAAATAAGGAAACAGACAAATAATTATTTCGTCAAGCGCCCACAAACCACGTCGCAAAGTTTCATGGTGAAACCAAGACATCAGAAATCTGAAAAATAATACAACAACAAGTGGCACAACCTCAAAAGAAATATTTCTCCAAAAAACAAAATACAATTTTAAAGAGCAAATGCTGTTTTAAATTTACACTAAACGACACGAAAAAACAAAATACTCATAACGGACTACACAAATTTCCCCAGATACCCTTTAGGAAAAAAAAATGGCATGACATAAGACGCATTTCGGGGTTTTATCCAATTATCCAAACCTACTGCATACTAAACCCATATACCAACATACCAACAATAGAACGGAAATTGTAAACATATTTTCCAAAAACTTCGTTGGCATCCCCCAAGTCTATAACTATTCCTCAGCATATGTAAATGAAAAATATACCTTCCCAGACCAACAAAACAACACATACATTCCTAAGAAAAAAGTCACCAAAATTGAAAAGGAAATAAACTTTATGAAATTTTTATCTTCGCTAAACTCTATTAAAGGTAACACTATAGGACTAGATGGCATCACATATTCAATGATAAAAAATCTGGATAACTCTATCTACTTAACACCATCTCAGAAAACTAGCATGTTAAAACCACACTTAATGCGTTTCGCAATATGTATGTACGTATTTTATTGAACAAGTTGAATTGGAATAAGGATTTTCTTTACTTGTGAGATTCTCCACCGGTGCAAATACTGGGTAGCATGAGGCAATAGAGACTTCGATATAGGAAAGACTTCTATGGTCCTAGGTGGAATTCAAAAGAAGGAAATTAGAACGCGAAGTTGTGCTAGTCACCCTTCTTTTGGCGTGAACACACACCTACGGCATACTGAAACACTGTTTTCAGTGGTTCTTTTCCAAACAACTTTCAAACTAAATCAATCATACTCAGTACCAAAATAAATGCCTGAGTGCATACGGCAAAGTTTTCAACCTACGAGTTAAAATTTCTGTTATTTCCCAAAAACAATTAAGGTGCAGTGAAGGGAACACAGTGGAGAACATTAGATAAGCCGTCTTATATATATATATATATATTATTTACCGGTTAACAGCAATATTTACACCAACGAACCCAAATATATTGTTAATAGTAGAAAAGACAACCAGAAGAATGGGTTAACTTTGGCCGTGCCGAAGTTCCTATTAAAGACTAAACGAGGGCTGCTATTTATGTATATTTCGCAAAAAGCTTATAGGAACATGCCTCAGCATATAGTCTACGAATTCTCAACAGACATACATGCTAAGCTTACAACTTCGAATTGTTGCGTCCTAGCCAAGGAATATTTTTTTGTACGGATGCCTCATAATAAGCGAATTCGGTGTGGAGATTAAGTTATGAAGAAAATTCAAATACCATACATGTCAAAATGAGAATTTCATCAATGTCACCGACATTGTTGTGTCACAGCAAGTAAAAGGAAAAGGTAGGAAGGTAAAACTAAACAGGAAAAAGGGGTTATCGACCTCCAACGAGGCATTGCCTACATCAGTGCTTGCCACAATCCTCACTACTGATATTAGCCCTATATTATCTTAATTTTTTTTTTTTTTCTTTTTACACGCGAATCCCAACGGGTGCACTAAGTGCCCACACCTCCCGCCCAACCGACCGAGGGGCGCATACCGCATAACGTACGGCTCGAGACGCGGGAACAAGATCACAAAACACAGACAAATAAACGAATTCTACATCTAGTTACGAACTAAATAAGCTAAGATAGAAGTTTTTAGTAGAGGAAGAGAGAGCTCAGAACTGATTACACTGTAAAGGCGGTTGTAATCAGAACAAAGGACTCGAAAAGGTTCATGCATAGCATAGTTAGTAGAACAGCGTGGAAGTGATAGAGGTATGAAATTTCTAGGAGGTCTACAAGGAACAGATAAAGCTACGCGGCTCAATAGCTCAGGCGAGTCTATATCACCATTAAGGAGCTTGTGGATGAATATCACGCCAAGCATTACTCTACGGTTAGTTAGAGAAGGTAGGTTAAGTAAAAGAAGTCTACTAGAGTACGATGGTAAATTGATATTGCGATCCCAGTTCAGACCACGAAGAGCAAAGAGTAGGAAATGCTTTTGGACAGATTCAATTCTTGCTTGGTGTGAGTCATATTGAGGTGCCCATATGCAAGATCCATACTCAAGGATAGGACGGACCAATGAAGTAAAGAGAATTTTGGTTGTGTAAGGGTTTTTACAAACCCAAGAACTCCCATAGCTTTGCCGACAGTAGTAGAAATTTGAGAATTAAAAGATAATTTTCGGTCCATAAGGACACCCAAGTCATTTATCTCATCGAGCCGTTTTATTATTAAGAAAATATGTCACAATCTGTGGAGTATTTCTGAAAAAAGTTAATACACTACATTTAGAAGTGTTGAGGTTAAGCAAGTTAAGTCCACACCAAGACTCGAAGTTGTGAAGGTCAGATTGCAACCGAAATGGGGAGGCCATGTCCTTAAAACTAAGACAAACCTTAACGTCATCCGCATACATAAAGACTCGAGAGTGATTTATGACTGAGGGAAGATCGTTTATGAATAATGTGAAAAACAAAGGTCCCAGATGACTGCCCTGAGGCACTCCCGAAGTCAAATGGATGGACCTAGAATATGAAGACTTGAAAAGAACCTTTTGAGTTCTTTTTGTCAGATATTCTCGAATCCAACCAAGTAAAGGGCTTGGAAAGCCAATATTACTTAATTTAAGAAGAACTAACGCATGATTAACAGAATCAAAAGCCTTACTGAAATCAGTGTAAATGACATCAGTTTGCCTTGCATTCTTAAATCCTTCGATCGTCAAAGATGTAAATTCTAATGGGTTAGTGGTTGTAGATCTATGTTTCACAAACCCATGCTGAGTTGGTGAAATAATAGAGCTACAAAAATGTTGCAATTGAGAAGTAATTATCTTTTCAAACGCTTTAGGAATAGCGGACAATTTAGAGATACACCTATAGTTCGTTGCATCGGATTTCCTACCATTCTTATAAAGAGGAATGATATAGGATTTCTTCCAAATAGATGGAAAAGTTGAAGAGTAAACGGACAATACAAAAAGTTTTAAAATTGGCTTACATAGAGCCTCTGCGCAAAATCTGAGTACACAGCCTGGTATCCCATCGGGGCCAGGAGAGTACACTGGTTTTACTAAATTAAGCACGCTAAGTAACGAACTTTCATCAATCAAAGGATTATAGATACAATTAGACTTTTTCAACTGACTTAGACTTTTTTCGCTCGATATTCCGTGGAGGAATAGATTGTTTTAAAAAAAATCAGCAAACAAATCAGCAATTTCTTGATCAGTGTCCGCTGTATTATTTTCAAAAGAAATTCGGGATGGAAGGACGGACGTCTTACGTTTAGAATTGACGAAGTTATAGAATAATTTCGGGTTTTGTGAGAACTCAAATTTGCAACGCTGAAGGTAGTTCTTATAACATTGCGTGTTAAGATTTCCTCGATTTCCTGAAATTCAGGAGAATGAATAATGTCGGAGGGTAAGGTAGACTCAACTGCTATCAAAACTCCTCCACCTACGCGATTGGTCCGATCACGCCTAAAAATTGAAAATTTTGAAGAAAGAATAGATGCATCGCTAATATCAGGTTTTAACCATTTCTCTGTAAAAGCTAAAATATTAAAATCAAATACTAAACTATCTACATATAGTCTGGGAAGCTTAGATTGAAGTCCTTTTACATTTTGATAGGATAGACAAAGGGACGAGATTAGTTTTTTGAACTACCAGCAGGTGCTGATGGTCCGGCAGAAGCTGAAGAGGCGGGGATAGAAAGCCTTACCGGATCACGAGTTGTCTTTTTGGCCGTGTACTCTTTAACTAAAATGTGATCCGTCCAAAAACTGTTACTGCAAATACAGTCAAACAGTTCGACCGGGGCACTAATTTTAAAAGAAGAGATCTCTCTTGAATAATTAAATTTAAATTTTTCCACCGATATTTTGTTGGCTTGAACTTTTGTCTTAATGAAAGCTAAGACGTCATCCGACGAATGTTCGGGATCAAGCCTAGAAACAAATATGTGTTTCTTCGGAGCAACACCTGTTAGAGGTCTACGGAGACCAGACATGGGATCCACCACGGCATTTATAACCGCAGCAGATTCAATCAGAGTGTCTGTATGTAGGCCTCTGACAGGATCCCTATTGGCAATATTCCCAATGTTGGATATATGCCCAGACATATCGGAAACTACAGCTTTATTCGCCTGTAAAGGGAGACCATTGCGCAACGGGAGTGGTAAACGAAATAAGCTGCGGTGGGTTTGGTTGTAGCAATGAAGAATGTGGTGCTCTGGTCGAGTTCAAATTGGGGACAGGCAGATGCATAGAAGGATTCCGCGCACTGGTTTTTTACGCTTTGGAGACTTATTCAACAATTTATAATTGTTGAATTCTGCTTCCATAGCGTTAAACTCATCAGAGAGCTTACGAAAACCAGTGGACAGTTTTTTGAATCTATCCCTGGTCTGCCTCATGAAAACCCGCATTTCAATTTCGACTTCTCGGCATGAGTCACAGCCCCATTTAAGCCCCCCTACGTGCTCCAAACTATCCCTTACCTTGGCTGTGTAGCCCGCACATTTAACATGCATGACATTATCACACAGCCAACATGAGAGAAATACGTTATGGGGTGCAGGGGGGTTCAAACATTTCTTGCTTGAGCAGACAGACATTTTATAAAATTTAGTATTAATAAAAAAATAAAAATGTAAATTGGTAAAGAATAAAATAAAAGGCCAAAGAAAAAACTCACTCAGTAGTTGAAGCAAATTCGACACTTGGGTCAAACTTGCAGAGAAAATAGAAAGAAACTAAGAGAAAACACGCACACGTATCGCGCGAGATAGAAAATAGATCAGAGCGCAAGCAAAAGAAAAAAGGTAAAGAGCGGGAGAGCCACAAACACTGCACATGCAATATCAATGCGTGGGCGAGAACAACTTGCAACGGTAAAGATTACAAACGCAAGATCAAAAGCAAATATAAAAAAGCGCAACAACAATGATATAAAATCTTTGTTGTTGTGCGAAAGAATAATTTTAAAATATTGTTTTGCTTTTGCGTTTGTAAGTAACAAAATAGCAACAAAAGCGATGAAAGGAGAGAACAACAAGAATTTAAATTAATCGCGAATTTATATTGACGAAAACAGTAAGTGTTAGCAAGAGCTCAAGAAAACACGTCGATCCTCGAGGAAGTGAAATCGAATTATACCCACATCCTTGCTTATTTGGTGGAAAATGAAATCATAAAGCTATTTAAGCACGAGTTCATTCTGCATACAACAACCCAACGTGTGTGGTTGAAAAAAAGAACTATAACTAACTATAATCAGGTAACAAAAATAAGCACTTCATCATTGATTTCATGAAGTTAAACTAGAGAACTATTGCCGATAACAGACCCAAACATTCCAATGATTCTGGCCAATTTGGGTAAGGCTAAATATTTTGCAACTCAACATTTAAAATACCAAATTTACTTGGCTGAGCAAGATAGAGAAAAAACTTGTTTCTCAGTAAATTGGGAAGAAAGAATTCAACAACTACAATTCTTAAATGAGTCTGCAAAGCCTGTGCCCAATTTGGTCCCAGCCAAGGAACCACATTTTCCATTGCCACAAGCAACCCTCCGCAGCTAATTTCGTTTTCCTCTCCCATCCCGCTAGGCGGTTGTAAATATGAGACTGTTTTCATTTCTAAAGGAAATGGTCTACTTTTACAGGCAAATCAAGCTGTAGTTTCCGATATGTCTGGGTATATATCCTATATAGGAATATTGGCAATACGGATCCTGTCAGAGACCTACATACGAACACTCCGATTGAATCAGCTGCGGTTATTAATGCTGCGGTTGATCCAGGTGTTCTTCCGTAAAAATACATATTTGTTTCAAGGCTTACTCCCGAACATTCGTCGGATGACGCTTAGCTTTCATTAAGTCAAAAGTTCAAACCAACAAAATATCGGTGGAAAAATTTAATTTTAAATATTCAAGGGAGATCTCTTTTTTTAAAATTAGTGTCCAGGTCGAACTGTTTGACTCTATTTGTAGTAACAGTTTTGGCCAGATTACATTTTGTTTAAAGAGTACACGGCCAAAAAGAAAAGTCGAGATCCTGTTAGATTTGCTAACTTGTCCAATAATTTTAAGAAATATTTAAAATATGTAACGAAAATGTTGGGCAGATCGACCCACTATATATATAGCTGCCATATATAGGAACAATCGTTGGGAATTCTTTGATATGGAAAACTTCTGTGTTTATGCATTTGGTACAATACGCTACGTGCGAACCAAATTTCATTCCGATCGGACCACTATTTCATATAGCTGCCATAGGAATAATCGGTAAAAAAAAAGAATCTGCAGGGGCATCAGATCTTTGGCGTGCCAAAGATCGCCTTTCTTTCTTGTTTTTAACCAAATTTACGAAATATATTATGTAATATGTCTATTAAACATAAATATAACTAATATATCCTAAAGCTCCCATAGCGTAAGATAAAATCCAATCTCCATCTTAAAATTCATTCCTTTTTAAAAAATGGGACAAGCAATCACCAAACTCTGCGATGTAGCCTTCGCTTTCAATTGCGTTGGTTCCGCTAACTGTATACCATAAATTAAGCTTGAAAAACACACTTATGCGATGAGCCTAATAATTAAATTCAACGGGGTGGTAGGGAAGGGTAGGAGTTGGTTGTAAACAAAATTAAAATAAAATTTTAATTTTTAACATTTAAATAATTTAAAGCAAATACAAATGAAATAAATGAACGCAGACAAAGCAACTTAACAATAATTAACGAAAACTACTTTTGCTGGGTAAAACTTACCATTGCAAACCAAAAGGCGGCCTTACTAAATTTACTACTATAGATCCATTGGCATATTCTGGCAGCTAATTTTAACATATTTCTTACAAATATTATAAACAAATACGATGGCATACATACCACTTGTATAATTTTGTGGGAACACTACTAAAACTTTAACTAAACATGGAAAAGACGTTCACAAAGCGCACAAAAAATATTAGGTTGATCAAAACAAATTCTCAAGAAGAATTTATTTGTTAACATAATTTTTAAGTTAAAATAAATTTCATTTTAAATAATTAAATTCAGACTTCTCAATCAAACGTTTGACCACTTTAAAGTTCCCTTTTGGTGTGACAAAAAATTCTCTTCGGTGCTTAAAATTGAAAAAATAATCACGTGTTCAAGCTCTCAATGTTATTTTTAGAAAGTCCCGTTAGATTTCCGGAAAAAAACAGTGTGCCATCAAAAAGTTTTAACAAATTACAGACAATTTGAGTGCATTTGGTCACATTCTTTTGTGATCGACTTTTTGATTTTTGGCCTATGGACGGAACCACTGCGCAAAGGTGTAGGTGGAGGCGTTTTGACTCTACCTTACCCTCTGGCATTATTCATTCTCCTAATTTTCAGGAAATCGAGTTTGTTGGACTTAAGGTTAGACCCAAGTCCTTCTCCGCCTACGTAACATGTTCCTACATTCCGCCATACTCCGACATAGCATTGTATAAGAAACACCTTGAGCCAATTCAATATGTTTCTTCTTTGCTATCAGATAGTGACATCTTAACTGGTCTTGGTGATATCAATTGGCCAGAAATTCAATGATCCCCTTCAGATCAATCTGCTTCGTTGCTTCTTTCTTCATTTTTTTTATTGATGGTCTTTTTGAATTATCCTTGGCCCAGATAAACTCTGTCCGTAAAAATAACGGAAGACCTTTGGATCTTATATTTGTGATTGATTCTTCCATCTGCGCTGTTTCTAGAACTGAGCCTGTAGTCCTCCAGTAAGATAAATATCACCCCACTTTAGAATTGACTATTGATCTACCTTTTTGAAGACCAATTGTTGGTGTTAGTACAAAGCCTAGTTCAAATAACTTTCTTAAAGACAACTTTCTTAAATTGAATGAGCTTATTCTTTCAACAGATTGGTCTCCATATTACAATTGTTCAGACATGGACCCAGCTATTTCTATCTTCTCAGGGTTTATGTCCAATGCAGGATACCTGTATTGTCTCATCGATCCCCCTGGGTTTTTCGTGAGTTATCTAACTTAAAGAACGTTCTTTTGAAAATAATACAGCGGACACTGATCAAGCAATTGCTGATTTGTTTGCTAATTTTTTCAAAATAAGTTATTCCTCACGGAATGTCGAGCGAATCTTTCGTATCCTTATCAGGTGGAAAAGTCTAATTAAATACGTTTATATTTGCTTTTATATATGCATACACAAACAACATACATGGAAACATACAAACATACATACATACATATGTATATGCGAACACGTGCTTGAAAATCTACAAGCTGAGTGCGAAACAGAAAGAGACAGAAAACTATTTGTTTGTTGTTGTTTTCTAGAATTCGTCAGAAACTTTAGATAGCGAGAAGCTGAACGCTTGCAATGTATACCGAAATAGCGAGGCCGTGAATTTTAAGTTTGGTAGCGCAATAGGTAGAGATCGATTCTAGAAATGACGTGAGCGGAGGTTCAAATCCGGCCGTTGGCAAACTCGAATTTTTTCTTACTGTTTGTTTTTTTGGTTCAAATTTTTTTTAAATTTTATATTTCCAATTTTTAAAATATCTTGAATCCGATATGACGGAGAAACTAATCAATTAATCTGCAAGGGTATACAAACTTCCGCACGGCCGAAGTTAGCTTCTTTGATATTTTTTAATTAAATTAAGTAAAATGTATACCTGAATTGTGAGCCAAACACATTCACCTAAAAACTAATTTTTCCACGTCTCTGGCGCTTAGTTTTCAACTTAGCTGCTTTAAAAATTGATGTCTTTTTTTCATCTTTATCACGAATTGGGATAATTTTTTAAATTTTTAAAAAAAGAAATCAAAATAATAAAAAATTTTTCTTTATTTTTCCCACTATTAAAAAAAATCCCATTATTACACTAATTTTCAAAAAAAAAGAGATCAATATAAGGTATTTTTCTTTTCCTTTGCCCTCTATTGAGAGAAAAAAAGAAATATATATAAGGCGTATACGCTAGAACAATAAATTAAAGAACAAAAATAAAGCAAATTTTAAATTGAAAACAGAAGGTAATTTTGATTTAGAAAACAAATGAAATGACTGTTTAAACGTCTACACAAGGAAACAATTGAGAAAATGATAATATGCTAATGTAGTATAAATTAAAAAAATATACTGCTTTCGATAATTGTCATAATTATGTGCGCATATATTCTCTATAAAGTATACATCTTACACAATAACTGTGTAACTAAAAGGGCAATAAGCCGAGCTAATGATCTAGATAAAATCTAAAACCGGAAAAAAAATAATAATATAAGTATATGCACACGGACAATTGTCATATCAATATATTAAAAATAAAAAGTTTAATAAATCCGATAGTTAACAAAATAAATTGATTACCTTTAACAATTAAATAAAATCCAAATGAAACACTTAATAAAGAATATATTAAGAAATGATTCACTATTCGCAAGTAGGATCTACTTACTTCTCGCTACTGAGCCAGTAGATATGTACCAGTTGGAAAACTTGTACATGTCGACATATAATTGTGAAGTTTCACCTCTGATAGGATGTGCAAATAAAGAAAAAGCCCTTGTTTTAGGTTCAATACCTAACGTAGAGGTAAATACTATAACAAGATACGATAGGCTAGGTCCCATAACGATCACTGTTGTCAATAAGTATTAATTTACTTATTTCACACAAGATCAATTGAACATGCTTAATGGAATGGAACGAGGTAGTGTCCATTATTAAACATGAACGTATTGAGTTTGATAAATCGTTTAAGTGCTTAAATAAAAGTGCACCGATTTCAAACTTAACAAAAGAAAAGCACATTAGATGCTTGATAAAAACATATAATAACATTCGTGAAATAATCTATACAAATTCAAATTGATTAACGCAATTGCACTTAACGCAAGGAAACGACGTGTTAAAAAGACTAAGGGAAAACCTTAAATATAGATCGGAGAGACATAGCTTAAGCCTATTTATCCCGAATATAATAAACACACCAGCCAGATTTGATGAGTCCGTATTAATGGATACTGACCAGATCGAGCAACAGTTAAGTCAAGAGGACAAACACACAATCAAAATAGAAAAAGAACTAATCATGACGTCCACAGTCGACAAAGATCGACAATATGTGAGACAAGTCTCAACTTCGATCCCCGAATTTGATGGCAACAAGCTACCCTCCATCGCTTCTTGACAGCGTTAAGAGTCACAGATAGAACTAAAGGAGATCAAGAAGACCTATCCGTTGAAGTTATCAAATCAAAGATAAAGTTCAGAATGAGAAAACAATTCAGGGAATAATCCAGAAGCTAACTGATAACACCAAAGGAGAATCCTCCGTACTTATCGAAGCAAAATTAATGAACACAAACCTAAAGGGCAAAACAGCATCCGAATATACGACTGACATTGACAGCATGCGCAAGCAGTAAGCTGCATCGTATATTAACGAAGGCTTAGACCCAGTAAGTGCTAATAAATTTTCAATCAAACAGTGTTTATCAGACATGATTCACAATTGTGAACATGAAAAGGTCCGCCTTATACTAGAAACAGGCAATTTCAGTAATTTTAGTGATGCAATGAGTAAATATATTTATCACATCGCACAGATTACTGGAAGCGCCGGCACTTTCTACTATTACAGAGGCAACAGTAGTCGTGGTAACTAAAGAGGTTACTATAACCGATGCTATTCAAAACCTTAACAAAATAAAGAATACTCTAGAGGCCGTGGTCAACTCAAACAGAGGCCACAACAATCAAAATAACAGAAATGCAAATGTTCGAACTACAGAAAGTAGTTCGGGAAACGAGTAACCCCTTGAAGACATTCAGAATGTGCGATAGTATACAACATCAATCTTAGTTCAGGAATATTTATAAAACTAAAAAAATTTAAAAACGAATAATTCGTTTACTTTATTAATAGACACTGGTGCAGACATTTCAATACTTAAAGAAATTGTCGATATTTTTGATAATGTTGATGTTAACATATCAACCAAAATATCAGGAATCGGCGAAGGTTCAGTTTTTTTAAGAGGTTTAGCACTCGAAGAATTATCTACAGGAAAGTATATAAGCTCTCACAACTATCACTTAGTTGAACAAAACTTTCCAATCCCTAGCGATGGCATTATAGGTATAGACTTCAAAAAAAAATTCAATTGCATATTAGATTGTACACATACTAGTGACACTCTAATATTAAGGCCAGACAATTTCAATTTCCCAACTCAAATACCTATTACACATTGTGACAATAATGCCACAATAATTCGAGCTCGCGCTGAAGTAGTCCGACAAATTAAATTAGAATCGACAGGACAAACTGTCCTAATCCCGAATCAAGAAATTGAGGAAGGAATATTTATTGGAAATACTATCTCCGATAAAGAAAATATTTTTGTCCGAGTATTGAATACAACAAATTCAACCAAAATCCTATACATTAATAAGATAAAAACAGAGAGGCTAAGCGATTATAATATGGTCCAAGAAGTTAGCAAAAATAGACACGAACATGTCATTAAAACACTTACAAAAAACTTCCCGCCACAATTTAAAACAAAACTCAGAGTTGTGCAATCAGTATACTGACATATTCGGACTTGAAACCGAATCAATAACAACAAATAATTTTTACAAACAAGAACTAAGATTGAAGGATAATAATTCTGTATACACTAAAAACTAAAGAACTCCTCACGCATACAAAGAAGAAATCAATAAACAAGTCGAAAAGCTTATTCTAGATGATGACATTAGTCCAATACTACTAGTACCCAAAAAAGGTCTACCTGGTTCTTTAAACAAAAGATGGCGACTAGTAATAGACTACCGTCAACTAAACAAAAAATTACTATCCGATAAATTTTCACTTCCAAGAATAGATGATATTCTTGACCAGTTGGGTAGAGCCAAATACTTCTCACGTCTAGATTTAATGTCTGGATTTCATCAAATAGAATTGAAACAAAACTCTAGAGAATTAACTTCTTTTTCAACGAGCAATGGTTCGTACTACCTTACGGTCTTAAAATAGCGCTAAATTCAATTTTCAATTTTCAAAAAAAAAAAGAGATCAATATAAGGTATTTTTCTTTTCCTTTGCCCTCTATTGAGAGAAAAAAAGAAATATATATAAGGCGTATACGCTAGAACAATAAATTAAAGAACAAAAATAAAGCAAATTTTAAATTGAAAACAGAAGGTAATTTTGATTTAGAAAACAAATGAAATGACTGTTTAAACGTCTACACAAGGAAACAATTGAGAAAATGATAATATGCTAATGTAGTATAAATTAAAAAATATACTGCTTTCGATAATTGTCATAATTATGTGCGCATATATTCTCTATAAAGTATACATCTTACACAATAACTGTGTAACTAAAAGGGCAATAAGCCGAGCTAATGATCTAGATAAAATCTAAAACCGAAAAAAAAATAATAATATAAGTATATGCACACGGACAATTGTCATATCAATATATTAAAAATAAAAAGTTTAATAAATCCGATAGTTAACAAAATAAATTGATTACCTTTAACAATTAAATAAAATCGATATGAAACACTTAATAAAGAATATATTAAGAAATGATTCACTATTCGCAAGTAGGATCTACTTACTTCTCGCTACTGAGCCAGTAGATATGTACCAGTTGGAAAACTTGTACATGTCGACATATAATTGTGAAGTTTCACCTCTGATAGGATGTGCAAATAAAGAAAAAGCCCTTGTTTTAGGTTCAATACCTAACGTAGAGGTAAATACTATAACAAGATACGATAGGCTAGGTCCCATAACGATCACTGTTGTCAATAAGTATTAATTTACTTATTTCACACAAGATCAATTGAACATGCTTAATGGAATGGAACGAGGTAGTGTCCATTATTAAACATGAACGTATTGAGTTTGATAAATCGTTTAAGTGCTTAAATAAAAGTGCACCGATTTCAAACTTAACAAAAGAAAAGCACATTAGATGCTTGATAAAAACATATAATAACATTCGTGAAATAATCTATACAAATTCAAATTGATTAACGCAATTGCACTTAACGCAAGGAAACGACGTGTTAAAAAGACTAAGGGAAAACCTTAAATATATATCGGAGAGACATAGCTTAAGCCTATTTATCCCGAATATAATAAACACACCAGCCAGATTTGATGAGTCCGTATTAATGGATACTGACCAGATCGAGCAACAGTTAAGTCAAGAGGACAAACACACAATCAAAATAGAAAAAGAAGTAATCATGACGTCCACAGTCGACAAAGATCGACAATATGTGAGACAAGTCTCAACTTCGATCCCCGAATTTGATGGCAACAAGCTACCCTCCATCGCTTCTTGACAGCGTTAAGAGTCACAGATAGAACTAAAGGAGATCAAGAAGACCTATCCGTTGAAGTTATCAAATCAAAGTTAAAGTTCAGAATGAGAAAACAATTCAGGGAATAATCCAGAAGCTAACTGATAACACCAAAGGAGAATCCTCCGTACTTATCGAAGCAAAATTAATGAACACAAACCTAAAGGGCAAAACAGCATCCGAATATACGACTGATATTGACAGCATGCGCAAGCAGTAAGCTGCATCGTATATTAACGAAGGCTTAGACCCAGTAAGTGCTAATAAATTTTCAATCAAACAGTGTTTATCAGACATGATTCACAATTGTGAACATGAAAAGGTCCGCCTTATACTAGAAACAGGCAATTTCAGTAATTTTAGTGATGCAATGAGTAAATATATTTATCACATCGCACAGATTACTGGAAGCGCCGGCACTTTCTACTATTACAGAGGCAACAGTAGTCGTGGTAACTAAAGAGGTTACTATAACCGATGCTATTCAAAACCTTAACAAAATAAAGAATACTCTAGAGGCCGTGGTCAACTCAAACAGAGGCCACAACAATCAAAATAACAGAAATGCAAATGTTCGAACTACAGAAAGTAGTTCGGGAAACGAGTAACCCCTTGAAGACATTCAGAATGTGCGATAGTATACAACATCAATCTTAGTTCAGGAATATTTATAAAATTAAAAAATTTAAAAACGAATAATTCGTTTACTTTATTAATAGACACTGGTGCAGACATTTCAATACTTAAAGAAATTGTCGATATTTTTGATAATGTTGATGTTAACATATCAACCAAAATATCAGGAATCGGCGAAGGTTCAGTTTTTTTAAGAGGTTTAGCACTCGAAGAATTATCTACAGGAAAGTATATAAGCTCTCACAACTATCACTTAGTTGAACAAAACTTTCCAATCCCTAGCGATGGCATTATAGGTATAGACTTCATAAAAAAATTCAATTGCATATTAGATTGTACACATACTAGTGACACTCTAATATTAAGGCCAGACAATTTCAATTTCCCAACTCAAATACCTATTACACATACTTGTGACAATAATGCCACAATAATTCGAGCTCGCGCTGAAGTAGTCCGACAAATTAAATTAGAATCGACAGGACAAACTGTCCTAATCCCGAATCAAGAAATTGAGGAAGGAATATTTATTGGAAATACTATCTCCGATAAAGAAAATATTTTTGTCCGAGTATTGAATACAACAAATTCAACCAAAATCCTATACATTAATAAGATAAAAACAGAGAGGCTAAGCGATTATAATATGGTCCAAGAAGTTAGCAAAAATAGACACGAACATGTCATTAAAACACTTACAAAAAACTTCCCGCCACAATTTAAAACAAAACTCAGAGTTGTGCAATCAGTATACTGACATATTCGGACTTGAAACCGAATCAATAACAACAAATAATTTTTACAAACAAGAACTAAGATTGAAGGATAATAATTCTGTATACACTAAAAACTAAAGAACTCCTCACGCATACAAAGAAGAAATCAATAAACAAGTCGAAAAGCTTATTCTAGATGATGACATTAGTCCAATACTACTAGTACCCAAAAAAGGTCTACCTGGTTCTTTAAACAAAAGATGGCGACTAGTAATAGACTACCGTCAACTAAACAAAAAATTACTATCCGATAAATTTTCACTTCCAAGAATAGATGATATTCTTGACCAGTTGGGTAGAGCCAAATACTTCTCATGTCTAGATTTAATGTCTGGATTTCATCAAATAGAATTGAAACAAAACTCTAGAGAATTAACTTCTTTTTCAACGAGCAATGGTTCGTACTACCTTACGGTCTTAAAATAGCGCTAAATTCTTTTCAAAGAATGATGACATTAGCCGTTTCTGGACTTAATCCTTCGCAAGCATTCTTGTATATGGATGACTTATTAGTCATCGGTTGTTCCGAAAACCACATGATAAAAAACTTAACAAACGTTTTTATACCCTTGGAGAGGGTATATTAATTTTGGTCAGAAGTTTGCAACGCACAGAAGGAAGCATCTCCGACTATATAAAGTATATATATTCTTGATCAGCATGAATAGCCGAGTCGATATGACCATGTCCGTCTGTCCGTCTGTCCGTCTGTCTGGATCAACAGCTTCTCCTCCGAGACCATAAGAGCTACAGAGCTGAGATTTTCAGCATAGGCTCCTTTTTGCTGCAGGCATTGTATATCTCGGAATCATCCAGATCGGACGACTATATCATATAGCTCCCATAGGAACGATTGGTCATGAATAAGCTTTATCCTCAATAACTCAGTTGTTTTTCAACCGAATGCCACGAAATTTGATATTTGTGAGTTTGATATGCTTCTTGATACTTCAATCAAGTTTGATCAGAATCGGACGACTATATCATATAGCTCCCATAGGACCGATCGGTCATGAATAAGGTTTATCCTCAATAACTCTGTTGTTTTTCAACCGAATGCCACGAAATTTGATATTTGTGAGTTTAATATACTTCTTAATACTTCAATCAAGTTTTATCAGAATCGGTTGGCTATATCATATAGCTGCTATAGGAATAATCGGTACAAAAAAAATTTTTGTATGAAAAATTTTTTTCTCAAAAATTTTGAATTTGTAAATTTGGTATGTTTAATTTACAATAATGCTTCCGGTGAATTATATAGAGAAAATCTGCAAGAGTCTACGAACTTCGGCACGGCCTAAGTTAGTCCATCTTTCTAGTTGATTTGTGTAGAAAACACAACCTTAAATTACATCTAGAAAAATTCATTTTTTACATGCACCAAGTGACATTCTTAGGCCACAAGTGCACCGATCAAGGCATAATACCTGATGATAAAAAATATGCAGTCATTACAAAATATCCAGTCCCTACAGACAGGGATAGCGCTAGAAGATTCGTTGCATTTTGCAATTACTATAGACGTTTCATAGAAAATTTCACCGATTATTCACGGCACATAACACGATTATGTAAAAAGAACGTCAATTTTCAATGGTCCGATGAATGTCAAAATACATTCGATTATTTAAAAAAGGCTTTAACCAAACCAACATTTTTGAAATATCCAGATTTCATTAAAGAATTTTGCATAATTACTGATTCAAGTAAACACGCCTGTGGAGCTGATCTAACACAAAAATATGGAGATAAAGAACTCCCAGTTGCATATGCTTCACGCTCATTCACCAAAGGTGAAAGCAACAAATCAACTACAGAACAAGAATTAGCAGCTATCCACTGGGCAATTACATACTTCAGACCATACATAAAGACAGACCACAGACCATTAATTTATTTGTTTTCAATGACAAATCCAAGTTCAAAACTAACTAGAAAGAGACTAGATCTTGAAGAATATGATTTCACAGTAGAATATCTCAAGGGAAAAGACAATTTTGTGGCAGATGCCCTATCGCGGATAACAATATCCGATTTGAAAGACATACAAAATAAAGTCCTGACAGTCACTACCAGGCAACAGTATAGATAGAAAGAATCCTGCGCAGGAAATGTACAAGTAGATTTGGCTATGCAGACACTTAACAACGCTTCTAAGCCCAGCGTATATGAAGTCATTTGTAATGATGAAGTACGTTAAGTAGTGGCCTTGCACATAAGAAACAATACATGTTTTTTGAAACATGAAAAGAAAATTATTGCAAGAATTGGTGTTGATGATCTGTACACCAATGGAACCTTCGACTTAGTTCAATTCTTCCAAAGGCTTGAAAAGCAAGCCGGTATATTCAAGATAAGCCGACTCAAAGAGGCACCGTGCGAAAAGATCTTTGAATTAATTTCAATTGAATCTTTCAAGAATATGGGCAATAAAATATTGAATATTTTAAGAGTAGCGCTACTCAGGCCGGTGACCCTTATAGAAAATGAAAAAGATCAAGAAGCGATACTGTCTAAATTCCATAACGATGAAATACAAGGAGGTCATACAGACATTATAAAAACTTTGGCCAAAGTAAAACGATATTATTATTGGAAAAATATGACACGTCATATCAAAGAGTACATTACTAAATGTCAAAAATGCCTTAAATCTAAAACAACAAAACATACAAAGACCCCTATGATATTGACTGAAACACCTATACATGCTTTCGATAGAGTGATAATAGATACTATAGGTCCACTACCACGCTCAGAGAATGGCAATGAATATGCACTTACGCTAATATGCGATTGAACTAAGTATTTAGTAACCATTCCAATTCCAAACAAAAGTGCAACAACTGTTGCCAAAGCTATATTTGAAAACTTTATTCTGAAGTACGGTCCAATGAAGACGTTCATTACGGACATGGGAACAGAATATAAAAACTCCATAATTAATGACTTGTGCAAATATCTAAAGATAGACAACATGACGTCTACTTCACACCACCACCAGACCTTAAGGACAATAGAACGAAGACATATAACATTCAATGATAACGTTCGTTTGTACATATCTGCAGACAAAACCGATTGGGATGTTTGGATACAATATTTCATATATTGTTTCAACACAACACCATCGGCTGCACATAATTATTGTCCATATGAATTAGTTTTTGGTAGTATACCAAAACAATTTTTAGATTTCAATAAAATAAATATAGTAGAACCATTATATAAGATAGAAGATTACGCTAAAGAAGTAAAGTTTAGATTAGAAATAACGTATAAGAGAGCCAGAAAAGCGCTAGAGAATAATAAAGCTAGAAATAAAAAATATTATGACAATAAAACATCAGACATAAGCATAGATATAGGAGATCCCGTACTATTAAGAAATAAAGTAGGACACAAGTTAGATCCTACATATATAGGATCTTCGAGGTCATAGCTAAAAAAGATAATGTTACAATTAGGGATAGAAAAAATAAAAACCAAACAGTTCATAAGGATAGGTTAAAAGTTCAAACATAAATTTAAAAAAAAAACAATTTTCGCTATACATGTATGCATATGTCAATGAAAAAAAAAAAAAAAATTTATAATAAAATTTTTTATATAATATTAAGCTAATTTAAATTGAAAGATAGATAAAACAAAATTTCATTTGAGTACGTGAAAAAGAAAATAAAGAAACACAATTTTTATATTAAAGACGCCAAAATATTCAAAAAAAAAAAACACAACAAAATAACTAAATAAATATTTTAATACTAACATAAAAAAAATAAAAAAAAAAAAATAACTACAAGTTATGACCAGCCAAATAAATGGGTGAACTTTGGTTTTTATTTTTTAACTATATAAAGTATATTATATATATATATATATTAGCATGAATAGCCGAGTCGATATGACCATGTCCGTCTGTCCGTCTGTCCGTCTGTCTGGATCAACAGCTTCTCCTCCGAGACCATAAGAGCTACAGAGCTGAGATTTTCAGCATAGGCTCCTTTTTGCTGCAGGCATTGTATATCTCGGAATCATCCCGATCGGACGACTATATCATATAGCTCCCATAGGAACGATCGGTCAGGAATAAGCTTTATCCTCAATAACTCTGTTGTTTTTTAACCGAATGCCACGAAATTTGATATTTATGAGTTTAATATGCTTCTTGATACTTTAACCAAGTTTGAGCAGAGTCGGACGACTATATCATATAGCTCCCATAGGAACGATCGGTCAGGAATAAGGTTTATCCTCAATAACTGTTGTTTTTCAACCGAATGCCACGAAATTTGATATTTATGAGTTTAATATGCTTCTTGATACTTCAACCAAGTTTGATCTGAATCGGACGACTGTATCATACAGCTCCCATAGGAACGATCGGTCATGAATAAGGTTTATCCTCAATAACTCTGTTGTTTTTCAACCGAATGCCACAAAATTTGATATTTATGAGTTTAATATGCTTCTTGATACTTCAACCAAGTTTGATCTGAATCGGATGACTATATCATATAGCTCCCATAGGACCGATCGGTCATGAATAAGGCTTATCCTCAATAACTTTGTTGTTTTTCAACCGAATGCCACGAAATTTGATATTTATGAGTTTAATATGCTTCTTGATACTTCAACCAAGTCTGATCAGAATCGGTTGGCTATATCATATAGCTGCTATAGGAACAATCGGTACAAAAAAAAATTTTGTATGAAAAATTTTTTTCCTCAAGCTCAAAATTTTGAATTTGTAAATTTGGTATGTTTACAATAATGTTTCTGATGAATTATATAGAGAAAATCTGCAAGGGTATACGAACTTCGGCACGGCTGAAATTCGTCCATCTTTCTAGTTTTAATTTATGTTTGAACTTTTAGCCTATCCTTATGAACTGTTTGTTTTTTATATTTTCTATCCCTGATTGTAACATTATCTTTATTATCTATAGCTATAAAAGGGTCCTATATATGTAGGATCTAACTTGTGTCCTACTTCATTTCTTAATAGTACGTGATCTCCTATATCTACGCTTATGTCTGATGTTTTATTGTCATAATATTTTTTATTTCTCGCTTTGTTATTCTCTAGCGCTATTCTTGCTCTCTTATAGGCTATTTCTAATCTAAACTTTAATTCTTTAGCGTAATCTTCTATGTTATATAATGGTTCTACTCTATTTATTTTATTGAAATCATGTTTTGGTAATCTACCGAAAACTAATTCATATGGACAATAATTATGTGCAGTCGATGGTGTTGTGTTAAAACAATATGTGAAATATTGTATCCAAACATCCCAATCGGATTTGTCTGCAGATATGTACGAACGAACGTATTTATTGAATGTTCTATGACTTCGTTCTATTGTCCCAAGTCATTAATTATGGAGTTTTTATATTCTGTTCCCATGTCCGTAATGAAAGCCGTCATTGGACCAAAGTTTTCAAATACAGCTTTGGCAACAGTTGTTGCACTTTTTTTTGGAATTGGAATGGTTACTAAATACTTAGTTAACTCGCATATTAGCGTAACTGCATATTCATTGCCATTCTCTGATCGTGGTAGTGGACTTATAGCATCTACTATCACTCTATCGAAAGCATGTAATCAGTGTTTCAGGTAAAGTCATTGGGGTCTTAATATGAGTTGTTGTTTTTGATTTTTGGCATTTTTGACATTTACGTACGTACTCTTTGACATGCTGAGTCATATTTTGACCTCCTTGAGTTGGATCGTCATAAAATTAAGACAGTATCGCTGCTTGATCTTTTTTATTTTCTATTAGGGTCACCGGCTTGAGTAGCGCTACTCTTAAAATATTAAATATTGAAATTAATTCAAAGATTATTTCGCACGGTGCCACTTTGAGTTGGCTAATCTTAAGTATACTGGCTTGCATTTCAAGCCTTTGGAAGAATTGTCCTAAGTCAAGATTTCCATTGGTCTACCGATTGCTGACATCAATTTTTGCTATAATTTTCTTTCCATGTTTCAAAAAATATGTATTATTCTTATATGCAAGGCCACTACTTTACGTACTTCATCATTACAAATGACTTCATATACGCTGGGCTTAGAAGCGTTGTTAAGTGTTTGCAAATCTACTTGTACATTTCCTGCGCAGGATTCTTGCTGCCCATACTGTTGCCTGGTAGTGACTTTTAGGACTTTATTTTGTATGTCTTTTAAATCGAATATTGTTACACGTGATTGAACATCTGCCACAAAATTGTCTTTTCCCTTAAGATTCTTCTAGATCTAGTCTCATTCTAGTTAGTTTAGAACTTGGATTTGTCATTGAAAACAAATAAGTTAATGGTCTGTGGTCTGTCTTTACTAAAAAATGTTTGCCATAAATGCATTTGGACATTCATCGGACCATCAAAATTGACATTCGTCTTACATAATCATGTTATGTACTGTGAATAATCAGCGAAATTTTTGATGAAACATCTAAAGTAATTGCAAAATGCAACAAATCTTCTAGCGTTATCAGGCAATATGCCTTGATCACTTGGTGCATGAAGAAACTGCATATTTCTGGATGTTATTTAAGGTTGTGTTTCCTACACAAATCAAAAACGTTTGTTAAGTTTTTAATCCTGAGGTTTTCGGAACAACCGATGACTATTAAGGGTTTATACAATGCTTGTGAAGGGTTAAGTCCAGAGAAAGCTATTGTCATCATTCTTTGAAAAGAATTTTGCGCTATTTTAAGACCATAAAGTAGTCTTGTGAATTGGTACGAACCATTACTCGTTGAAAAAAAGTTAATTCTCTAGAGTTTTGTTTTAATTCTATTTGATAAAATCCAGACACTAAATCTAGGCATGAAAAGTATTTGGCTCTATCCAACTGGTCAAGAATATCATCTTTTCTTGGAAGTGGAAATTTATCGGATAGTAATTTTTGGTTTAGTTGATGGTAGTCTATTACTAATTTCCATCGTTTATTTACAGAACGAGGTAGACTTTTTTGAGTACAAGGTACAAGTATATTGTACTCTGAAGTGGATGGTTCGACTATTTTATTGATTTCTTCTTTGTGTGCATGAGGAGTTCTATAATTTTTAGTGTATACAGGATTATTATCCTTTAATCTTAGTATTGTTTGTAAAAAGTATTTGTTGTTATTGATTCGGTTTCAAGTCCGAATATGTCAGTATACTTGTTGCACAGCTCTTTGAGTTTTGTTTTAAAGTGTGGCGGGAAGTTTTTGTGATTTTTTTCATGACATGTTCGCGTCTATTTTTGCTAACTTCTTGGACTATACCATAATCGCTTAGCCTCTCTGTTTTTATCTTATGAACGTTTAGGATTTTGGTTGAATTTATTGTATTCAATACTCGGACAAAAATATTTTCTTTATCGGAGACAGTATATCCAATAAATATTCCTTCCTCAATTTCTTGATTCGGGATTAGGACAGTTTGTTTTGTCGATTCTAATTTAATTTGTCGGACCACTTCAGCGCGAGCTGGAAGTAATGTGGCATTATTGTCACAAGTATGTGTAATAGATATTTTAATTGGGAAATTGAAATTGTCTGGCCTTAATATTAGAGTGTCACTAGTATGTGTACAATCTAATATGCAATTGAATTTTTTTATGAAGTCTATACCTATAATGCCACCGCTAGAAATTGGAAAGTTTTGTTCAACTAAGTGATAGTTGTGAGAGATTTCTGTAGTTCGAACATTTGCATTTCTGTTATTTTGATTGTTGTGGCCTCTATTCGATTTACAACGGCCTTTAGAGTATCATCTATTTTGGCCTCTATTATTGTTATCATAGTTGTTGTGGTAATTACCTCTGCTTTGGTAATTACTTCTGTTTTAGTAATTACCTCCGTTTTGGTAATTACCTCTGTTAGGTTTTGGATAGCCTCGGTTATAGTAACCTCTTTGGTTGCCGCGACTACTGTTGCCTCTGCAATAATAGACAGTACCTTCGCTTCCAGTAATCTGTGTGCTGTGATGAATATATTTACTCATTGCATCATTAAAATTACTGAAATTGCCTGTTTCTAGTATTAGGCGGTCCTTTTCATGTTCACAATTGTGAATCATGGCTGATAAGGATTGTTTGATCGAAAATTTATCAGCACTTACTGGGTCTAAGCCTTCGTCAATATACGTTGCTGCCATCTGCTTGCTGTCAATATCAGTCGTATATTGCGATGCTGTTTTGCCTTTTAGGTTTGTGTTCATTAATTTTGCTTCGATATGTACGGAGGATTGTTCTTTGACGTTATCAGTTAATTTCTAGATTATTCCTTGAATTGTTTTCTCATTCTGAACTTTATAAAGAATTCTACCTGTTATCCTTGATTTAATGACTTCAACGGCTAGATCTTCTTGATCTCCTTTAGTTCTATCACTGATTCTTAATGCTGCACTATGGGTAAAAAGACCGATATTTTGGCATTAACTGTAAATTTAAAGGTAGAGACTTGAAATTTGGCACACACGTTAGAAATATTAATACAAAATTTTGGATTTTTTTTTTAATTTGGGCCACGCCCTCACTTTCGCCCCCATACATGTGATTTATTGGCCTAAGTATAGCGATACGATTGCAAGCAATTTCATAATTATTATATTTTATATTATATTATTATGTGCTAAAATATATAAAATATATTTATTTTGGATTACATTTTTGTATTTAACTTATGCGTTCGCAAATCTGAAAGCAAAACATTATTATTCGTAGGATTCTTTTTCTAATTGTCACACAATACCTGCTAATTTTACTCTAATAGTCTTCATTTTCTTCTTGAAATTCGATGCCGTCCAGTTCAGAAAAGGTTACATTTCGTTCTTCTTCCTCTTCTTCATTCTCGGTTTGATCATCTTTGTTATCTAATGATTGCGAATTATAAAAAACGGGTCCTTCGAGAAGGGCGATAACTTCTGGTGGGAGAATCTTTTTCTTGTTGCTATTTTGTCTTTCCTTTAAGGTAATGGATGAAAGTAGCGGATCTGAAGAATCTAATGCTCTATTAAATACGTCAGTTATATTATCCAATCGGCTGCATTTTCTGGCATGGGATAATCTGTCTTTTTTATAAAATTTATTGCGTGCTTCGGATGCATTTTCTCCTAAAACTCCAACTGGAAGTATGCAATTATCCATTATTTGGTGACCATGCACTAAAACTTTGTGAACTGTTGGACTCATTGGGTACCAGGAGTATGTAGATATATACATTTTAAATGTTTCAATACAAAAAACGTTGAATTTGACAGAGTCCACTTTATGCTCGCAAGAGATTGTAATCAAAATAATATAAAAGTTTTTAAGAATTTCAGCATTAAAATTTAAAATGGATGAAAATAGTTCGAATTTGGCAAATGCTCTCCTTGCAGTATTGCCGTCATTACTATTACCACTTCCATTTTGCTTGGGCTAGCTTTTTGCAACACATAAGTTTGATCGGTTTCTTTTGATTTCTTTGATGAAACCAAAGCGTCATGTAACAAAAGGGGTGTTGAATTATTGCTCTCTGAGGCAAGTTCAGAAGCTAACTTCCTCTTTAATCGGGGTCCTGCTTCGTTATAGTTTAAGCTCTTCCGACCTCCCATATTCTTTTTATTGTTGTGGCAGTGTATCGTGAGCTTAAAACTAGACGCTAGCCAAAGCGTATGTTTTTGCTTAAATCGATTCATCGATTTTCTCAAATTATATTTGATGAATGATATAAAATTCTGGACTTTTTGCTTAATAATGTCCAGTTGCACATCCGATATATTTTCGCTGTTTACATTTTCTAATATGTAGTTTCTGACAGCGCTTTCTTGCCTATTGTTGGTGTTCCAAACTTCTAGCAAAATCGAATTTCTAATCTCGTACGTATCTGCAACATACGATATTTGGCCAAATGGAGCAAAAAGGAGCAAAAAATCTTTATAACATTTGATTAAGTAAAGTTTAGTGAATACCTTGTTAGTTAAACATTTCACAATGGACTCTAATGTTATAAGTTATCTTCCACGAAACACAAAAATATTAATAAGGCTACGGCTGAAAATACAATTAGCAACACATTGGACGATTTCACAATAAATCACAAGTAGCACAAAATCTTTTGAAACATATTATTTAGCATACATACCTTCAGAAAGACTTTCCATAATTAAACTTATGGATAAATTTAAATTTCAATGGTTTGTTTACACCGAAAGTTGAGAATGATTTCCCGCGCTTTTTGCAATTCACCATGCAACCCTGAATCAGCTGACTTTGACGAAGCTTAAAACATTAGGGGCAATCCCCAAAATTTTATAAAAATGGTTTTTACGTCTATTGGAATCTCCTTAATGAGAAAAACAAAACAATTAACGGATTCGAAAACAAAAAAAATTAGGTTTATGCCAAAATATCGGTCATTTTACCCATAGTGCGCTGTCAAGAAGCGATGGAGTTATAGCTTTTTGCCATCAAATTCGGGGATCGAAGTTGAGACAATATGTGAGACTGTTGTCTCACATATTGTCGATCTTTTTCGACTGTGGACGTCATGAGTACTTCGTTTTCTATTTCGATTGTGTATTTGTTTTGTTGACTTAATTGTTGCTCGATCTGGTCAGTATCCATTAATACTGACTCATCAAATTTGGCTGGTGTGTTAATTATATTCGGGATAAATAGGTTTAAGCTATGTCTCTCCGATATATATCTAAGGTTTTCCCTTAGTCTCTTTAACACGTCGTTTCCTTGCGTTAAGTGCAATTGCGTTAACCTATTTGAATTTGTATAGATTATTCCACGAATGTTATTATATGTTTTTATCAAGCATCTAATGTGCTTTTCTTTTGTTAAGTTTCAAATCGGTGCACTTTTATTTAAGCACATAAACGATTTAACAAACTTAATACGTTCATGTTTAATAATGGACACTATCTCGTTCCATTCCATTAAGCATTTTCAATTGATCATGTGTGAAATAAATAAATTAATACTTATTGACGACAATGATCGTTATTAGATCTAGCTATCGTATCATGTTATAGTATTTACCTCTACGTTAGGTATTGAACCAACAACAAGGGCTTTTTCTTTATTTGTGCATTCTATCAGAGGTGAAACTTCATAATTATATGTCGACATGTACAAGTTTTCCAACTGGTACATATCTACTGGCTCTGTAGCAAGAAGGAAATAGACCCTACTTACAAAAAGCGAATCATTTCTCAATATGTTATTTAGTAGGTGTTTCATAATTTTATTTTATTAACTGTCTGATTCATTACTCTTATTCTTTTTAATATATTGATATGACAATTGTCCGTGTGCACATACTTATATTATTTTTTTCTTTCGGTTTCAGATCTCATCTAGATCATTAGCTCGGCTTATTGCCCTTTTAGTTACACACTTATTGTGTAAGATGTATACTTTATAGAGAATATATGGGCATAATGTGTTAATTTTAAGTCAATATCAAACTTGGATGAACTATTAAGAAGTATATTAAACACACAAATATAAAATTTCGTGGCATTTGGTTGAAAAACAACAGAGTTATTGAGGATAAACCTTATTCATGACCGATCGTTCCTATGGGAGCTATATGATATAGTCGTCCGATCAGGATGATTCCGAGATATACAATGCCTGCAGCAAAAAGGAGCCTATTTCAGCTCTGTAGCTTTTATGGTCTCGGAGGAGAAGCTGTTGATCCAGACAGACGGACAGACAGACATGGTCATATCGACTCGGCTATTCATACTGATCAAGAATATATATACTTTGTATAGTCGGAGTTGCTTCCTTCTGTGCGTTGCAAACTTCTGACTAAAATTAATATACCCTCTGCAAGGGTATCAAAAAAATTCTCCAACCACATTTGTTAGTAAGTTACCTGACTTTAGTTAGTTGTTTTTTCAACCTGCGTGTTCGCCTCTGGTTGAGTTTTAGAGTTTTAAAATTAATGGCAATTAGGCCTATGCCTATTCGCGGCCTAATTGCGTTTCTTCGGTCTTTGCGAAGGTATGTAGCGATGTCGGTTCCGCGTTGTGTGCTCATTGTAGCACTGTCTGATCCTTGGGCGCAGCTTGTCGCGCTGGCCGGTGCTGGGCCGGCAGGGCTTTTTTTTTTTTAACAAGGGGGGGGGGGATTTTTTTTTTAATTTTTTTTTTTTTAATTTTTCACTCTCTCTTTTTGTTTTTTTAAAAACCTTTTTTCTTTTTTTTTTTTTAAATAAAATAAATTTTTTGGTGGTAGTAAAAAAAAAATTTTTTTACCAAAAAAAATTTTATTAATAAATAAAAAAATAAAAAAAAAAATTTTTTTTTTTTAAAAAATATTTATAACTATTGCTGTTTTTTTTTTTTTTTTTTTTAATTATTTTTTTTTAAAATTTTAAAAATTAATTTTATTTTTTTATTTAAAATAAAATAAAAAAAATTTTTTAATTTAATATAAAAAATAGTAATAAACGTCGATTAAATGATAAATAAAAAAAAAAAAAAAAAAAAAAAAATATAATTTCTTTTTTTTTTTTGGTTTTTTTTGTTTTTTTTTTAAAAATAAAATCATCGTTGTGTGTAAATTTTTTTTTTTTTTGAAATTTGTTTTTTTTTTTTATTTTTTTTTTTTTATTTTATAAATAATATTTATAAAATAAAATTTAAAAAAATATATTTTTTTTATCGGACGACTATATCATATAGCTCCCATAGGAACGATCGGTCAGGAAAAAGCTTTATCCTCAATAACTCTGTTGTTTTTTAACCGAATGCCACGAAATTTGATATTTATGAGTTTAATATGCTTCTTGATACTTTAACCAAGTTTGAGCAGAATCGGACGACTATATCATATAGCTCCCATAGGAACGATCGGTCATGAATAAGGTTTATCCTCAATAACTCTGTTGTTTTTCAACCGAATGTCACGAAATTTGATATTTGTGAGTTTAATAAACTTCTTAATACTTCAATCAAGTTTTATCAGAATCGGTTGGCTATATCATATAGCTGCTATAGGAACAATCGGTACAAAAAAAAATTTTGTATGAAATTTTTTTTTCTCAAGCTCAAAATTTTGAATTTGTAAATTTGGTATGTTTAATTTACAATAATGCTTCTGGTGAATTATATAGAGAAAATCTGCAAGGGTATACGAACTTCGGCACGGCCGAAGTTAGTCCATCTTTCTAGTTAATATTATTATTAGAAATAACGTAATATTATTATGTAGTTATTTTTTTTATTTTTTTATATGGTAGTATTAAAATATATATTTAGTTATTTAGTTGTTTTTTTTCGAATTTTTTTTTTTTTTTGCGCTTTTTTATAAAAATTGTGATTTTTTATACTCTTAAAAGGGGATAAATTATTTAAAAAAAAAAAAAAAAAAAAAAAAGAAAAAAAAAAAAAAAAAAAAAAAAAAAAAAAAAAAAAAAAAAAAAAAAAAAATAAAAAAAAAAAAAGTCGATATGACCATGTCCGTCTGTCCGTATGTCCCTCTGTTTGGAAACACCCCCCCCCCAAAAACAAAAAAAAAAAAAAAAATTACAAAAAAACCTCTTTTGTGAAAATTAAAAACAACCACAAAAAAAAAAAGATAAGCATTGTCCTTAATAACTCTGTTGTTTTTTAACCGAATGCCACGAAATTTGATATTTATGAGTTTAATATGCTTCTTGATACTTCAACCAAGTTTGATCTGAATCGGTTGACTATTTCATATAGCTCCCATAGGACCGATCGGTCATGAATAAGGCTTATCCTCAATAACTTTGTTGTTTTTCAACCGAATGCCACGAAATTTGATATTTATGAGTTTAATATGCTTCTTGATACTTCAACCAAGTCTGATCAGAATCGGTTGGCTATATCATATAGCTGCTATAGGAACAATCGGTACAAAAAAAAATTTTGTATGAAAAATTTTTTTCCTCAAGCTCAAAATTTTGAATTTGTAAATTTGGTATGTTTAATTTACAATAATGTTTCTGATGAATTATAGAGAGAAAATCTGCAAGGGTATACGAACTTCGGCACTGCTGAAATTAGTCCATCTTTCTAGTTTTAATTTATGTTTGAACTTTTAGCCTATCCTTATGAACTGTTTGTTTTTTATATTTTCTATCCCTGATTGTAACATTATCTTTATTATCTATAGCTATAAAAGGGTCCTATATATGTAGGATCTAACTTGTGTCCTACTTCATTTCTTAATAGTACGTGATCTCCTATATCTACGCTTATGTCTGATGTTTTATTGTCATAATATTTTTTATTTCTCGCTTTGTTATTCTCTAACGCTATTCTTGCTCTCTTATAGGCTATTTCTAATCTAAACTTTAATTCTTTAGCGTAATCTTCTATGTTATATAATGGTTCTACTCTATTTATTTTATTGAAATCAAAAAATTGTTTTGGTAATCTACCGAAAACTAATTCATATTATAGCGAGTGAAACACGTCCGTATTCGTTGCGCTCTCCTCAAAGATTGAGCTCTCTTTTTCTTTTTTATTTGATCTTTTCGTTTTGGTTTCAACTTATGAGCGAGACAACAGTCATCGCGTTCTTCTTAAATCATTACTTACGACAAAGGGAGTAAGATATATCTTAAATCTAATAATGCACATGTAGTTGTATCTGGACACACGGACTGTGTGTAATTAGGAATTGTTAAATTACACACATGCATGCATGCAGATACATATCACAAACAATAATATTGCTACAATTCGGCTATCCTGACTCTAAGGATCTCCTGATCCTAGTTTTTTTTATGCTTACTTCTACTTCTAGTATTGTAGATGTGT
Organism: Drosophila sturtevanti; assembly: GCA_018150375.1. NCBI lineage: Eukaryota > Metazoa > Arthropoda > Insecta > Diptera > Drosophilidae > Drosophila > Drosophila sturtevanti. The sequence goes on from JAECWJ010000390.1 coordinate 63,887, forward strand.
ATAGGGTTATCGCCTTTGTCTTGTATCTTTTTGTCGTTTGGAACATGCACTGTTTCTTTCGATTCTTCCTCCGACACTTTTACACCTAATTTTACATTTGATTCTTTATCTAGCTTTACATTTGTATCATTTAGTGTTACATTTAACTCTTCATTTGGCTTTACATTTGAATCATTTAGTGTTACATTTAACTCTTCATTTGGCTTTACATTTGAATCATTTAGTGTTACATTTAACTCTTCATTTGGCTTTACATTTGAATCATTTAGTGTTACATTTAACTCTTCATTTGGCTTTACATTTGAATCATTTAGTGTTACATTTAACTCTTCATTTGGCTTTACATTTGAATCATTTAGTGTTACATTTAACTCTTCATTTGGCTTTACATTTGAATCATTTATAAAGTTATCATTTGACCAACCGAACCATGGTTTCATATTTGCTATAGCCCATATTCCTTTATAAGGAATCTTTGACTGCTGAAATCCGTCGACGTCACCAACTACGTATCGATCATTTTCTAGACACTTAACTACCTTGAAAGGCCCTTTAAATTTGGGCACTAGTTTTTTAGATACGCCCTTATGAGTATCAAAATTTTTTACAACTACATAGTCGCCTGGTTTGTAAACTTTTGGTTCTTGCCGTTTTTTATTTGTTTGACTTTCATTATATTCCTGCAAACTTCTTTCCTTATTTCTGGCGCGGCTACGTATATCTTCTACATTTCTATCTTCGATTCTGTTTTCCAACAAACATTCTTTTAACCTATCAATTTGACGTCCCCTTTGTCCAACGCCAAATAATAAGACACTCGGATGTTGGCCTACAGATCTGTGAACAGTATTATTCATAGTGAATTCGACTAATTCTATCGCTTGACCAAAACTCAAATTTTCCTCAGACGCTAGCAACTTTGCCAACATAGGACCAAGATTCCTGTTTATTCTCTCGACTTGGCCATTAGCTTGAGGTGAACCAGTTGCGATTTTTATGTGCTGTACATTGAAAGTTTGTAAAAAACTCGTGAATTCACTCGATGTAAATCACGATCCACGATCCGACACTACACACTTTGGTCTACTGTACGCACTAAAATAGTCGGTCAACGCTTCAATAGCTTCTTTGGACTTAGTCGTTTTAGCCAAATACAACCTAATAAACTTTGTACACGCATCGACTACCACTAAAACATGCTTTTTTACACTACCACTAACATCGATAGGTCCAAAGTGATCTATATGAATTACTTCGAACGGAACATCAGATTTCGGTATATCTGTTTGCCATTTTTTGCTGAAAACACAATGCAATCTAAGCAATTCCGTATATGAAGTTCTATCTTTTTCCTCAACTTAGGGAACCAATACGCTTTTGAAACAACTTCTAGCACTTTGTCTATGCCTGTATGCCCTAATTCATTATGATACTTAAACAGAACATGAGTTTCCATATCTTTTGGGACGTAGAATGCAAGGGTACCATTCTGTAATTTTTTATAAACAAGTCCGTTTATCATCTCATACAAGTTGTGTTCTGTTTTTTCTAGCATTGATTTTAACTTTAGAATTTCTTCATCCTTGTTTTGGCATATTACCAAATTATCTTCAAAAGAATTTGTTTCTACTACCAATATATTTGAACTTCTGCTCAACGCATCAACGTGCTGCATTCTTGTTCCCGGCCTATGTTCTAACGTATAATCATAGTTCTCTAACTCTAGGGCCCACCGGGCTATCCTAGGATTAACCTCTTTCTTATTTAAGGTCAACGTAAGCGAATTACAATCTGTGACGATTTTAAAATGCTTGCCTTGCAAATAGACACGAAAACGCTTTAAGGAATAAATTATTGCCAACGTTTCGAGTTCGAAACTATGATACCTAGACTCGACTTCTGTAGTTCTTTTCGAGAAATAAAAAACTGGATGAAGCTTCCCATCACTTTTCTTTTGTAACAAAATTGAGCCAAAACCAATAGAACTTGCATCGCAATGTAGTTCTGTCTCATCATTTGGGCTGTACAGCGCAAGTATAGGGGACTGCAACAATTTAGTCTTAAGGCTCTCAAAAGTATCCAATTCTGTTTTTCCGAATACAAATTTTTTATCCTTCCTTACCAGGTCATATAGGGGCTTCGCAATGGTCGAAAAGTCTTTAACGAACCTACGAAAGTAGGAACAAAGTCCTAAAAAACTCTGAACTTCGTTAACCTTAGTTGGAGTGGGGAAATTTTTTACTGCCTGTATACCTTTATCATCTGCTTTAATTCCTTCGCCCGAAATTGAATATCCTAAATAATTGACATTTGTTTGAAAAAATTCACACTTGTCTAACCTTAACTCCAATTTGTTTTCAACTAGCCTTTCAAATATTTCTTTTAAAATTTCCAAATGCTCGTCGAAATCATTTGTGGCTACCATAATGTCATCCAAATATATGATGACTTTTCCGTCTCGTATCATATCGGAAAATATTCTATTTATAAATCTTTGAAATGTAGACGGAGCATTTCTCAAGCCAAAAGGCATGCGTAGAAACTCAAACTGACCAAGGGGCGTTGTAAAAGAGGTAAACTTTACCGATTCTTTATGCACGTACACATGAAAAAATCCATTCTTTAAGTCAAGCTTTGTAAACATGGTTTTTCCCGTAAGTCTATCTAGCAAATCGTCAATAAGCGGAATGGGATAATTATCCTTAGACGTTACCTTGTTTAGTTTTCTGAAGTCTACACACATCCTGAGTTCGCCTGATGCCTTTTTAACCAATACTATTGGAGATACGTACTCCGATTCACTGGGTCTTATATATCCCTTACACAAATATTCATCAATAATCTTTTGTAACTCCGCTTTTTCGCTATAAGAAAGTCGTCTTGGATTGCAGCTAAATGGGCCTGTATCATTAATTGTGAGTTTCAACTTTGAGGTTTCATAAAAATTTAAGTTTTCACCAACAGAATATTTAGGCGTACCCAAATCACAGTCTATATTTAATAATTGGTTTATGAAATCATCACGTTGGCTGCATCTTTGCTTAGAATCATTATTGTCTAGCGTTAAATTTCTACATGCCCCTATATCAGGCTGAAGTACAATTTTGGCATTACTTTTATTCAAAAAGTCTCTACCCAACACTACTGAACTTCCCATAGACTCGTTAGGAACAACCAGTAAATTAACGCATATGGATTTATTCACTATTTCAACGTAAGACAAAATACTTCCAAAAACTTCAAGTTTACTTTTATTTAATCCAAAAAATGACGCTCCTGGTTCACTCTTCATTTTGACCTCAGGAAGAATAAATTTTACTTTTATGAAACTAACTGGGCTCCCAGAGTCTATGAGGCATTCTAGAAAGTGTACATTATTATTATCGATCTTAATTTTTAGACGTTTTATATACTCAGAACTTACTAGTTTTCTTATTAAATCTGCAATGTGCCACTCGATGGCCCATTTCACCACACGCAAAACAGGCACCAAGCTTGCGTGGTGACTTTTTACATTCGGCGGCCAAGTGTCCCACGCAGTTACAATTATAGCATCTATATTCCCACTTTTCAACCTTTTTGGCCACATTTGACCGAACAAAGGGCTTTGCCGGCTGCAACGAAATATTGGCAAAGGCTGCCAACAAATCGTCTTTGGACCCAAATCGCTGTATACTGGCCATCTCCCGCAAATGTCGATCAGGTATCCCATCTAATAGACAATCGACCATTTCGTCCTCAAGTATACGTAGACCACTTAACAAGGCGAACTTATCGCTAAAATACTCTAGGAAAGTTTCACCAACACTCCATTTGCGTGACTCGAACTCTCGGCGAACAGCAACTGTATTCTTTTTTGTTCCAAACGCCTTCTCTAAAACGGCAAGTATGACTTCAGTTGGTTGGCTCACATATTCCGGACTTGAATGAAGCCACTCCAGTGCTTTGCCTGACAATTTGCTGAAAATTAGCAGCCGCATATCGTTCTCAGTTAATTTAAACGACATCTTCAGATTGCGCAGCATAGATATCCACAGCGTAATATTTTTGTCACCGTCGAAATCAGGGACAAACAATTTTAAGTCTCTTGCTGCTATCTGGCCACTCATTTTCACCTCTGTTGTAGAGTTGCCAGCAAGTTCCAATAACTGGTTCTCTTTACGCACTAGTTCCATCTCTCTACGTAATAGTTCCAGTTCTTTTTCCATCGTTTGTTCATTTTTGGACTTAGCTTGCTCTTCTCTTTTTTCTGCTGTTCCATTTTCGTTTTCCATTTCATTCTTCTCATTCTCAATTGTCGCTTCTTTCGTAACTTGATCTTTTCATTTGACGCTTCGTTTTCCATTTCATTCTTCTCATTCTCAATTGTCCTTCTTTCGTAACTTCGATCTTTTCATTTGACGCTTCGTTTTCCTCATCGTTTACCGTTGCTTTGCTTGCATCGTTCTGTCCATTTGCATCGTTCCATTCATGTTTATTTTGCTGACCTTGGAGTACAGATTCTTGTGAACAAGAGTGAGGCGTCATCGTGTCGCCATCACCTTCGGACATAATGCCTTTTAGGTACTCCAAGTGGTCTTCTTGAGACGAATCTCTGTTACCTCCCAGATGTACATCTAATGCAGCTGCTCCATCTTTTGGATGCTGTCCGCGGGAAGGAGGGCTTACCTTTGAGATGCGTTCAGCCAGTGTAACTTTCGTCCCGCCATCCAGCAGACCAAGGTTTCTGCACCAGGTTTGCAACTGCGTTTTTGAAAAATCATCAGGATTGACATCCATTGTAATACTTATTATTATTTTTTTTTTTTTAAATAAAATTTTATTGGGGTAATTATGACCACTTCTGAAATTATAGCGAGTGAAACACGTCCGTATTCGTTGCGCTCTCCTCAAAGATTGAGCTCTCTTTTTCTTTTTTATTTGATCTTTTCGTTTTGGTTTCAACTTATGAGCGAGACAACAGTCATCGCGTTCTTCTTAAATCATTACTTACGACAAAGGGAGTAAGATATATCTTAAATCTAATAATGCACATGTAGTTGTATCTGGACACACGGACTGTGTGTAATTAGGAATTGTTAAATTACACACATGCATGCATGCAGATACATATCACAAACAATAATATTGCTACAATATGGACAATAATTATGTGCAGTCGATGGTGTTGTGTTAAAACAATATGTGAAATATTGTATCCAAACATCCCAATCGGATTTGTCTGCAGATATGTACGAACGAACGTATTTATTGAATGTTCTATGACTTCGTTCTATTGTCCCAAGTCATTAATTATGGAGTTTTTATATTCTGTTCCCATGTACGTAATGAAAGCCGTCATTGGACCAAAGTTTTCAAATACAGCTTTGGCAACAGTTGTTGCACTTTTTTGGAATTGGAATGGTTACTAAATACTTAGTTAACTCGCATATTAGCGTAACTGCATATTCATTGCCATTCTCTGATCGTGGTAGTGGACTTATAGCATCTACTATCACTCTATCGAAAGCATGTAATCAGTGTTTCAGGTAAAGTCATTGGGGTCTTAATATGAGTTGTTGTTTTTGATTTTTGGCATTTTTGACATTTACGTACGTACTCTTTGACATGCTGAGTCATATTTTGACCTCCTTGAGTTGGATCGTCATAAAATTAAGACAGTATCGCTGCTTGATCTTTTTTATTTTCTATTAGGGTCACCGGCTTGAGTAGCGCTACTCTTAAAATATTAAATATTGAAATTAATTCAAAGATTATTTCGCACGGTGCCACTTTGAGTTGGCTAATCTTAAGTATACTGGCTTGCATTTCAAGCCTTTGGAAGAATTGTCCTAAGTCAAGATTTCCATTGGTCTACCGATTGCTGACATCAATTTTTGCTATAATTTTCTTTCCATGTTTCAAAAAATATGTATTATTCTTATATGCAAGGCCACTACTTTACGTACTTCATCATTACAAATGACTTCATATACGCTGGGCTTAGAAGCGTTGTTAAGTGTTTGCAAATCTACTTGTACATTTCCTGCGCACGATTTTTTGTGTCTACACTGTTGTCTGGTAGTGACTTTTAGGACTTTATTTAAGTTGGATATTGATATCCGTGATAGGGCATCTGCCACAAAATTGTCTTTTCCCTTAAGATATTCTACTGTGAAATCATATTCTTCTAGATCTAATCTCATTCTAGTTAGTTTTGAACTTGGATTTGTCAATGAAAACAAATAAGTTAATCGTCTGTGGTCTGTTTTTACTGAAAAATATTTGCCATAAATGTATGGTGTGAAGTATGTAATTGCCCAGTGGATAGCTGCTAATTCTTATTCTGTAGTTGATTTGTTGCTTTCACCTTTGGTGAATGAGCGTGAAGCATGTGCAACTGGGAGTTGTTTATCTCCATATTTTTGTGTTAGAACAACTCCACAGGCGTGTTTTATGCAATATTCTTTATTGAAATCTGGATATTTCAATAATGTTGGTTTGGTGAAAGCCTTTTTTAAATAACCGAATGCATTCATGACATTCATCGGACCACTGAAAATTGACATTCTTTCTGCATAATCGTGTTATGTGCCGTGAATAATCGGCGAAATTTTTGATGAGTAATTGCAAAATGCAACGAATCTTCTAGCGCTATCCGCGTCTGTAGGGACTGGATATTTTTCAATGACGTCATATTTTTTATCATCAGGCATTATGCCTTGATCAGTGCACTTGTGGCCTAAGAAAGTCACTTGGTGCATGAAAAAAGTGAATTTTTCTGGATGTAATTTAAATTCAAATTACATTAAATCTAGAAATGAGAAGAATTTGGCTCTACCCAACTGGTCAAGAATATCAGCTATTCTCGGAAGTGGAAATTTATCGGATAGTAATTTTTTGTTTAGTTGACGGTAGTCTATTACTAATCGACATCTTTTATTTACAGAACCAGGTAGACCCTTTTTAGGTACTAGTACTATTGGACTATTGTACTCTGAAGGGAATGGTTCAACTATTTCATCTAGAATGTGCTTTTCGACTTGTTTATTGGTTTCTTCTTTGCGTGCGTGAGGAGTTCTATAATTTTTAGTGTACATGGGATTATTATCCTTCAATTTTAGTTCTTGTTTGTAAAAATTATTTGTTGTTATTGATTCGGTTTCAAGTCCGAATATGTCAGTATACTGGTTGCTTAACTCTTTGAATTTTGTTTTAAATTGTGGCGGGAAGTTTTTTGTAAGTGTTTTCATGACATGTTCGTGCCTAATTTTTAGCATTATTATCACAAGTATGTGTAATAGGTATTTTAATTGGGAAATTGAAATTGTCTGGCCTTAATATTAGAGTGTCACTAGTATGTGTACAATCTAATATGCAATTGAATTTTTTTATGAAGTCTATACCTGTAGTGCCATCGCTAGGGATTGGAAAGTTTTGTTCAACTAAGTGATAGTTGTGAGAGATTATATACTTTCCTGTAGATAATTCTACGAATGTTAAACCTTTTGAAAAAACTGAACCTTCGCCGATTCCTGATATTTTGGTTGATATGTTAACATCAACATTATCAACAATATCGACATTTTCTTGTATTGAAATGTCTGCACCAGTGTCTGTGTAAATTTTTTAATTTTATAAATATTTCTGAACTAAGATTGATGTTGTATAACATTCTTTTTTTTTCTTTTTATTTTCTTTTTTTTTTGTTTTTATCGCGCGAATCCTAACGGATGCAGTAATTGCCACTCCTCCCCCCCAACCCACCGAGGGGCGCAAGCCGCATAACGTACGGCACGAGTCGCGGGGAACACAAACATACTGACAAGTAAATGAAAACTATAGCACTTACGAGCTAGATAGGAAAGAATAGACGCTTTTAGACTGATCTCTACTATCGCCTTTACTGACTGAAGAGAGATCTCTGAACTAATCAGTCAGTAAAGGCGATAGTAGTCAGAACAAAGAACTCGAAAGGGTTCATGCAAAGAAAAGTTAGTAGTACAGCGTTTAAAGAATAAGGGAAGATAGTTTCTAGTAGTCCTGAAAGGTACAGAGAATTCTACTTGGGGTTTGAACCCCCCTGCACCCCATAACGTATTTCTCTCATGTTGGCTGTGTGATAATCTCATGCATGTTAAATGTGCGGGCTACACAGCCAGGGTAAGGGATAGTTTGGAGCACGTAGGGGGGCTTAAATGGGGCTGTGACTCATGCCGAGAAGTTGAAATAGAAATGAGGGTTTTCATGAGGCAGACCAGGGATGGATTCAAAAAACTGTCCACTGGTTTTCGTAAGCTCTCTGATGAGTTTAACGCTATGGAAGCAGAATTCAACAATTATAAGTTGTTGAATGAGTCTCCAAAGCGTAAGAAAACCAGTGCGCGGAATCCTTCCATGCATCTGCCTGTCCCCAATTTGAACTCGGCCAGAGCACCACAATCTCCAATGCTACAACCAAACCCACCGCAGCTTATTTCGTTTACTACTCCCGTTCCGCAAGGTGATCGGAAAGATGAGGCTATTTCCATTTCTCCAGGAAATGGTCTCCCTTTACAGGCGAAAAAAGCTGTAGTTTCCGATATGTCTGGGCATATATCCAACATAGGGAATATTGCCAATAGGGATCCTGTCAGAGGCCTACATACGGACACTCTGATTGAATCTGCTGCGGTTATAAATGCCGTGGTGGATCCCATGTCTGGTCTCCGTAGACCTCTAACAGGTGTTCCTCCGAAGAAACACATATTTGTTTCTAGGCTTGATCCCGAACATTCGTCGGATGACGTCTTAGCTTTCATTAAGACAAAAGTTCAAGCCAACAAAATATCGGTGGAAAAATTTAAATTTAATTATTCAAGAGAGATCTCTTCTTTTAAAATTAGTGTCCCGGTCGAACTGTTTGACTGTATTTGCAGTAACAGTTTTTGGCCGGATCACATTTTAGTTAAAGAGTACACGGCCAAAAAAGAAAACTCGAGATCCGGTAAGGCTTTCTATCCCCGCCTCTTCAGCTTCTGTCGGACCATCAGCATCTGCTGGTGGTTCAAAAACTAATCTCGTCCCTTTGTCTGGCCTATCAGAATGTAAGAGGACTTAAATCTAAGCTTCCTAGACTATATGTAGATAGTTTAGTATTTGATTTTAATATTTTAGCTTTTACAGAGACATGGTTAAAACCTGATATTAGCGATGCATCTGTTCTTTCTTCAAAATTTTCAATTTTTAGGCGTGATCGGACCAATCGCGTAGGTGGAGGAGTTTTGATAGCAGTTGACTCTACCTTACCCTCTGACATTATTCATTCTCCTGAATTTCAGGAAATTGAGTTTGTTGGTGTTAAGGTTAGACTCAAGTCGTTTTCCGCCTACGTAACATGTTCCTACATTCCGCCACAATCCGACATGTCAGTATATAACAAACATCTAGAGTCAATTCAATATGTTTCTTCTTTGCTATCAGATAGAGACATCTTAATTGCTCTTGGTGATTTTAATTTGCCTGAAATTCAATGGTCACCTTCAGATGAATCTGCTTCGTTGCTTCCTTCTTCGTCACATTTGATTATTGATGGCCTTTTTGAATTATCCTTGGCCCAGATAAACTCTGTCCGTAATAAGAATGGAAGATCTTTGGATCTGATATTTGTGATTGATTCTTCCAACTGCGTTGTTTCTAGAACTGACCCTCTAGTCCTCCCGGAAGATAAATTTCACCCCACTTTAGAATTGACTATTGATCTACCTTTTCGAGCACCAATTGTTGGTGTTAAGACAAAGCCTAGATCACGTAACTTTCATAAAGCCAACTTTCTTAAATTGAATGAGCTTATTCTTTCAACAGATTGGTCCCCTTTATATAATTGTTCAGACATGGATCTAGCTATTTCTATTTTTTACAATACTCTCGACTCGCTTCTTAGGGTTTGTGTCCCATGCAGGATGCCAGTATTGTCTCATCGACCCCCCTGGTTTTCTCGTGAGTTATCTAACTTAAAGAACGTGAAATCGAGATATTATAAAAAGTACAAGAAATCATGTCGTCCCTCTGATTTCGCTCGTTATTTAGTCGTACGCTCGGATTTTATGACGCTTAACACGCAATGTTATAAGAACTACCTTCAGCGTTGCAAATTGGAGTTCTCACAAAATCCGAAATTATTCTATAATTTCGTCAATTCTAAACGTAAGACGTCCGTCCTTCCGTCCCGAATTTCTTTTGAAAATAATACAGCGGACACTGATCAAGAAATTGCTGATTTGTTTGCTGATTTTTTTAAAACAACTTATTCCTCCACGGAATATCGAGCGAATCTTTCGTATCCTTACCAGTTGAAAAAGTCTAATTGTATCTATAATCCTTCGATTGATGAAAGTTCGTTACTTAGCGTGCTTAATTTAGTAAAACCGGTGTACTCTCCTGGCCCTGATGGGATACCAGGCTGTGTACTCAGATTTTGCGCAGGGGGCTCTATGTAAGCCAATTTTAAAACTTTTGTATTGTCCGTTAACTCTTCAACTTTTCCATCTATTTGGAAGAAATCCTATATCATTCCTCTTTATAAGAATGGTAGGAAATCCGATGCAACGAACTATAGGGGTATCTCTAAATTGTCCGCTATTCCTAAAGCGTTTGAAAAGATAATTACTTCTCAATTGCAACATTTTTGTAGCTCTATTATTTCACCAACTCAGCATGGGTTTGTGAAACATAGATCTACAACCACTAACCTATTAGAATTTACATCTTTGACGATCGAAGGATTTAAGAATGCAAGGCAAACTGATGTCATTTACACTGATTTCAGTAAGGCTTTTGATTCTGTTAATCATGCGTTACTTCTTCTTAAATTAAGTAATATTGGCTTTCCTAGCCCTTTACTTGGTTGGATTCGAGAATATCTGACAAAAAGAACTCAAAAGGTTCTTTTCAAGTCTTCATATTCTAGGTCCATCCATGTGACTTCGGGAGTGCCTCAGGGCAGTCATCTGGGACCTTTGCTTTTCACATTATTCATAAACGATCTTCCCTCAGTCATAAATCACTCTCGAGTCTTTATGTATGCGGATGACGTAAAGATTTGTCTTAGTTTTAAGGACATGGCCTCCCCATTTCGGTTGCAATCTGATCTTCACAACTTCGAGTCTTGGTGTGGACTTAACTTGCTTAACCTCAACACTTCCAAATGTAGTGTATTAACTTTTTTCAGAAATACTCCACAGATTGTGACATATTTTCTTAATAATAGTCCTTTAAAACGCCTCGATGAGATAAATGACTTGGGTGTCCTTATGGACCGAAAGTTATCTTTTAAGTCTCATATTTCCACTACTGTCGGCAAAGCTATGGGAGTTCTTGGGTTTGTAAAAAGATGGTCAAAGGAATTTAATGACCCTTACACAACCAAAATTCTCTTTACTTCATTGGTCCGTCCTATCCTTGAGTATGGATCTTGCATATGGGCACCTCAATATGATTCACACCAAGCAAGAATTGAATCTGTCCAAAAGCAGTTCCTACTCTTTGCTCTTCGTGGTCTGAACTGGGATCGCAATATCAATTTACCATCGTACTCTAGTAGACTTCTTTTACTTAACCTACCTTCTTTAACTAACCGTAGAGTAATGCTTGGCGTGATCTTCATTCACAAGCTCCTTAATGGTGATATAGACTCCCCTGAGCTATTGAGCCGCGTAGCTTTATCTGTTCCTTGTAGACCTACTAGAAATTTCATACCTCTATCACTTCCACGCTGTTCTACTAACTATGCTATGCATGAACCTTTTCGAGTCCTTTGTTCTGATTATAACCGCCTTTACAGTGTAATCAGTTCTGAGCTCTCTCTTCCTTTACTAAAAACTTCTATCTTATCTTATTTAGTTCGTAACTAGATGTAGAATTCGTTTATTTGTCTGTGTTTTGTGATCTTGTTCCCGCGTCTCGAGCCGTGCGTTATGCGGTATGCGCCCCTCGGTCGGTTGGGCGGGAGGTGTGGGCACTTAGTGCACCCGTTGGGATTCGCGCGAACAAAAAAAGACGCCCCGATGTCACATTGATGCGTTTAGAATAAGAAGACTTAAAAAACTTTCTGTGTTCTGTTTGTTAGGTACTCACGAATCCAACTCAGTAATGAAGTTGGAAATCCAATTTCGAAAGCTTTACTGAAGTCAGTATATATGACATCAGTATCTTAGCTTCTTCAAATCCTTTGATTGTTGAAGATGTAAATTCTAAAAGGTTAGTGGTCGTAGATCTGTGTTTCACAGAACCGAGCTGTGTGGGTGAAACTATAGAAGTACAGAAATGTTGCAATTGTGAAGCTATTATTTTCTCAAAAGCTTTTGGAATGGCGGCCAATTTGGAAATACCCCTATAATTTGACACATTGGACTTATTACCATTTTTGTGGAGAGGAATGATAAAAGATTCCTTCCACATAATCGGGAAAGAGGACGTTTCAACAGACAAGGAGAATAACTTATAAATAGGCTTGCATAAAGCATTAGCACAAAATCTTAGTACACACCCAGGAATCCCGTCAGGCCCCGGTGAGTATACAGGTTTAATTATCTCAAGCACGCTAAGAAGCGTACTCTCATCGAAGAAAGGATTGAAGATACCATTAGACCTGTTTAACACATAAGGATACGAAAGGTTCACAGTATATTCCGATGAGGAATAGGTTGATTTGAAAAAATCAGCAAACATATCGGTAATGGCCTGATCAGTGTCAGCTATCTTATTTTCAAAACTTAAACAGGATGGGATTATGGATGTCTTACGTTTAGTATTGACAAAGTTTAAAAACTGCTTAGGATCATGCGAAACCTGAAGTTTACAGCACTGAAGATAATCCTTATAGCATTTGGTGTTAAGAACCATGAAGTTCGAACGGGCAACAGAATACAGATAGAAATCAGACGGGCGACCTGCTTTTTTATACTTCTTATAATGCCTTGGTTGGTTGTTTCGTAAGTTAGAGTGAAGCAGGGCGGTCTGTTGGACCGAACCGATTTCACGAGAAGAATACAAACTTTAAAAAACGTGTCAAGCACATTATAAAAGTATTGAATAGCGGTATCCATATTTGTGCAACTATACAAATATGACCAATCATTATTAAGAATGAGATTAGTAAGTCTGCCAACGTCAGTCTTACAAAAACATAGAATATTCGTAGACCGAATTAGCACAAAAACTCGGCTCTTGAAATGAAAGGTCAATAGCTACATTTAATGTAGGATGAAATTTGTCTTCTAGAAGAACAAGTGGGTCAATCCTGGAAACAACACTGTTGGAGGAATCCAATACAAATATGAGATCAAGTAATTTCCAATATGAAATTACATTCAGGATTGAATAAAGGATTTATCTGGCTTAGGGATAAGCCAAAAAGACCATCAACGAAGCAATGTGACAAGGAGGGGAGCATCATGGACGATGTCGAATATCGACGTATTCTGAATGTATTAAGCTGGTTACTCGTTTCCCGAACTACTTTCTGTAGTTCGAACATTTGCATTTCTGTTATTTTGATTGTTGTGGCCTCTATTCGATGTTAGGTTTTGGATAGCCTCGGTTATAGTAACCTCTTTGGTTGCCGCGACTACTGTTGCCTCTGCAATAATAGACAGTACCTTCGCTTCCAGTAATCTGTGTGCTGTGATGAATATATTTACTCATTGCATCATTAAAATTACTGAAATTGCCTGTTTCTAGTATTAGGCGGTCCTTTTCATGTTCACAATTGTGAATCATGGCTGATAAGGATTGTTTGATCGAAAATTTATCAGCACTTACTGGGTCTAAGCCTTCGTCAATATACGTTGCTGCCATCTGCTTGCTGTCAATATCAGTCGTATATTGCGATGCTGTTTTGCCTTTTAGGTTTGTGTTCATTAATTTTGCTTCGATATGTACGGAGGATTGTTCTTTGACGTTATCAGTTAATTTCTAGATTATTCCTTGAATTGTTTTCTCATTCTGAACTTTATAAAGGATTCTACCTGTTATCTTTGATTTAATAACTTCAATTGACTCATCAATTCTAGCTGGTGTGTTAATTATATTCGGGATAAATAGGCTGAATCTATGTCTCTCCGATATATATCTAAGGTTTGCCCTTAGTCTTTATTGTATATTTACCAGAATAGCCTTTATTTAATGAATAGACAGTTTTAATATTCACTTTATGTATGTATATTTTATTTATACTTGTTTTATGTTTTCTTGATTTATGCAACTTGTCTGTACAAAATTCACTTTTCAACTGTACTATAAAGAAGGGAACGCGTGCCATAGGCATCAGAAATAAAGTAGTTCCCAGTATTCTGTCGATGTAGCTTTTGCCTTTGAATCGCTTAGAAATTCAATTAAAATGCTTTTTGCTGTTCTCTCAGCCTTATCCCATTTTTCATCTATTTCATTTGGTTTCTCTTTTTCTAAAAAAAAACAGAATATCGTTCTCGGCTAAAAGAGCCTTTACACGAAATTTCCATATGGAATATTTTTCACCATTAAATGGAGAAATGTTTTTTTAATTTATTTTCCTTTTTGTATTTTTTTTTTTTTTTTTTTTTTATATATGGTCACGCTTTTATATATTTTTTTTTTTTTATTTAGAGCTGTACAAAAGTTGATAAAAAAAAATTAATTAATTTTGATAAACGATAATTCAATAGGCTACTATCGGATCTATCGTTTCCGCTGAAAAAAAAACTTAAAAAGCGTGAGTACAAAAATGAGGTTAAAGAGAAAAAAAAAAAACGTGCAAAGACGAGACTCGACTCGACGCACTCACACACATCAATTGAATTTCACAATTTGTACACTAGTATGCTTTTCAATCTCATACACACATACTTACATACATATTATTATATTAGGCGTATATACTGTCACTTACATACATATGCATAGGCACATACATACATACATACATGTGTTTAATGAATTTCATTATTTTAAACTTTACTTATTTCTTTGTTTTATTATATATTATTTACAGTTCACAGTTTATAGGCAAAGAAGAAAAAATAATTTTCTTTATTTCAAACAACATGTACACATGCATGTACATACAATTTAAGAACACAATTCACTATTTATGCGCTATCTGGGCCCATAACCTATTGTATATTTACCAGAATAGCCTTTATTTAATGAATAGACAGTTTTAATATTCACTTTATGTATGTATATTTTATTTATACTTGTTTTATGTTTTCTTGATGAGACAAGTTGCATAGTCTGTACAAAATTCACTTTTCAACTGTACTATAAAGAAGGGAACGCGTGCCATAGGCATCAGAAATAAAGTAGTTCCCAGTATTCTGTCGATGTAGCTTTTGCCTTTCTAGGGATGGAATTATCAATATTCAATAATATCCAACAGTCTTTTTAACACGTCATTTCCTTGGCGTTAAATGCAATCGCGTTAATCTATTTGAATTTGTATAGATTATTCCACGAATGTCATTATATGTTTTTATCACTTACAAAAGCGAATCATTTCTCAATATATTATTTAGTAGGTGTTTCATTTGGATTTTATTTAATTGTTAAAGGTAATAATTTTATTTTATTAACTGTCTGATTTATTACTCTTATTCTTTTTAATATATTGATATGACAATAGTCCATGTGCATATACTTATATTATTTTTTTTTTTTCGGTTTCAGATCTTATCTAGATCATTAGCTCGGCTTATTGCCCTTTTAGTTACACACTTATTGTGTAATATATATACTTTATAGAGAATATATGCGCACATAATTATGACAATTATCAATAGCAGTACATTTGTTAATTTTAAGTCAATATTTGATGATTGGATTTGGTTTATTACGTTTGCAGTGCACAGTAGGCGAAACGGCTGATTTAGCGGCGATTAATTAATAACTTCTGTAAAAATGATGCTATTTTTGTACGGATAATTGTTTTTTGTAGATAAATATATTACACATCCAAATTAATGTAAAAAAAAATTTTTCATTTAGTGCAAATATTTTTTTTTTGATTTGTTTTATGATAGTGTAAAACTGTTCTTTTCGATGTCTAGTTGGTTTTGCTCCGTATTAAGGCATTCCATTAAAAATTTTCATAATTTTTATTCTTTGCACTATTTAGGAAATATATATACACATCTTAAAAAAAAAAATCAAGTAAATTGGACAACTATTTCATAAAAAAATATGAATCTGAAATTTAGTCTCTCTCGGATATGCGCGCATGTTCCGCTGGAGTAATGTTCAATAGAGCAAAAAAAAGTATACTTGTAGGCGCCATATGCCATACTGTAAAAAGTACACATTTTGGCACTGACATTGTTGATAAAAAAATTATTTCTGAAGTAATATGCGGGAAGATGCAGCTCATTGTGGTCGGTTTCACTTCGTAATACACAGACTAATTTTATAAAAATACTTTCTTGCCGAACCCAGTCGAACCTTAAAAGTTGCACTCTACTAAAGTTCAGTTTATTAGTAAATGTTAGTAAACACAAAAGTGCTATATTGAATATTAAATTTTTGGGACAAAACATAATCACAGGTCACAAACATTAATTTTGTTAGTAACTACATACCTTTTTCTTGAATTAACACCAAAAAATTCAATTGAAATCAATAACACCAATTTTTATGCAATTTTTTTAGGCGCAATCAGATTTGGCGGGAAAGTTGATAGCAAAAGCTGACGAAAAATTTATTGACTTTAAAGCATCACAGCTGTGCGAATATCGAAAGAAAATCGAAGCGATTCACATTTTTGGCCTTTCGAATATATTAGTAGTCGATTGCAAAAAAAATTTTAGCGCCAAGATTTACTTTAAATTTTAATTAATCGGAGCTAAATCAGCCGTTTCGCCCACTGTGCAGCCCAAACAAAAAAAAAATTCATTAAATTTTAAAATTTACTTATATTGAAATATAATAAATTAATCAAAATTTTATCTTGGTTCGTCATAAACAAAAAGAAGGAAAACAATTTTTTATAAAAGACGCCGAAAAACTTAAAATCTTCAAACAAAAAAAAAAATCAATTTAATATCTTCCTTACAACAAATTAACAGTAATAGTAAGAAACAACCACAAACAAATATTTTAATTAATTTCAATTGCTTTTCAATTAAAATAAATTGCAACATTTTTTATTATTATAAAAATAAATAAATACATAAATATATATTTTAATACTAACATAATATATAATTAAAAACAAAAAAAAAACATTTTTATAAGTTCCTTAATATTAATATTACGTTATTTCTTTCAAAAGGGTACACCATGTCCTATAAATGATAAGAATATGCCCACAGTATTGTAGGGTATACTATAAGCATATGTGAAGTGATCATATGCCCTAATCAAAGGCTTAATTATCACGCTCACAAATATCGCGACACGGCGACAGAACCGTTAACATATTAAAAATTACTTTTTATACTCAGGCTAAGAAATGATTTTAAATAAAGGAAGAGAGTATTCTCTATTTGGATATTAATTAAAGCGGACATGCTCCCTTTGCAATAAAAGCAATTGATTTATTATTACATGGCGACCGTGGAAAGTGTCACGAGGCTGCAACAGAAATAAAATATTACGAAATAAAATGTAACAAAATAAATTTGGTCAACCATTTTTTTTTTCAAAAAAAAAAAAACACCAGATCAAACAAATAGCAGCTCAAAAATTTTACAAACGGCAGCAATGGAAAAAAATGCATGTGCTTTTATTTTCGGATAAGAAAAACTTTCAAAAGCCGGTAAAAGTAGAATTGTCACATGTGTGCCAAATTTGGTTGAGATATCTCAAAAAACAAAAAAGTTTTTCTTACAAGAACTGTTTGAACAACTCAAACTTTGACCAAGGTACCACTGATCTTTCCTATTTTCTATACCTTATAGTTGTCCGATCCGACCAATCTTTAAACTTGATTTGCTTGAAACATCAACGGACAGAATGATATGACTTTTATTCACGTAGCTCACGAGCTAATGATCTAGATAAGATCTGAAACCGAAAAAAAAAAATAATATAAGTATATGCACATGGACTATTGTCATATCAATATATTAAAAAGAATAAGAGTAATAAATCAGACAGTTAATAAAATAAAATTATTACCTTTAACAATTAAATAAAATCCAAATGAAACACCTACTAAATAATATATTGAGAAATGATTCGCTTTTCGTAAGTAGGGTCTATTTCCTTCTTGCTACTGAGCCAATAGACATGTACCAGTTGGAAAACTTTTACATGTCGACATATAATTGTGAAGTTTCACCTCTTATAGGATGCACAACTAAAGTGAAATCCCTTGTTTTAGGTTCAATACCTAACGTAGAGGTAAATACTATCACAAGATACGATATCCTAGGTCCCATTACGATCACTGTTATCAATAAGTATTAATTTACTTAATTCACACAACAGTTGGGAAAACTCTCAAAACCCTTTAAGTATAAACCAATAAAAAAATAAACTACATTTAAAAAAAAAAAATTTTAATCTCAATATTTTTGTAAAATTCATGAACAATGCTACAAAAACAACCTTAACATTTTTGATCGATACTTGTGTCATCGATAAACGGATGATTGCCCAGCCCTGTGCCAATCACGAGCCTCGCGACCGCAATCTATCTATCGACGGCAACGTAAACGCAAGCGACAACGGACGGTCGCGAATCTGAATTTAATGCTAAGTTTAATATAACCAATATATGTATAATTACCCGAACTTAATCTAAAATAAATAATAATAATAATCATAAAATAAAAGAGTTAATTATTCCCGTAAGCCGCACTATCCACGAGCCAATCCGTCCTGACAATTTTTGGCAACCAGTTACCCAATATTAAATGAGTAGCAAATTCTCAGAACTGGGATAGTGGGTAACAAATATTCAGAAGTGGGATTAGTGTGCCATATGGAATAACGAGTGTGTAAAAACGAGATAGAGACAGACGCGAGTAAAACAAATTAAAAAAAAAAAAAGAGACAACGAAAATGCCGGGTAAACGTTACGTTTCGAAAAAAGCATTGCAAAATAAATGCAAAGAAGCTGGATTGTCAACGTCGGGAAATCGAGATCAGTTGCAACGAAAATTAAATATGCAAAACAGTGACGATGACTATGCAAGTGCAGAAAACCAATCCATGCTTAAAAAAATAACCGATCTAGAGAAAACAGTTAGAGAACTTCGGGAGCGTTCTTTCCAGCCGTCTGTTATTTCATCACCCAATTGGCCAACGAAATGTCAGTGGTGAAATTAACTCAAATGCGCAATTCGACGAACATTCTAGTATGCATTTAACAAACATGTCTCAGCAAAACGGTTCGCGATCACAACACGTAAATGTTGCAACGCCACAGCAACACGTCAATGTTGCCACGCCACAGCAACACGTCAATGTTGCAACGTCACAGCAACACGTAAATGTTGCAACGCCACAGCAACGCGTAAACTTTGCTACGCCACAGCAATACGGAAATGGCGCTACGTCTCAGCACCACGTAAACTTTGCTACGCCACAGCAATACGTTAATGTCACTACGTCTCAACAACACGAGAATTTTGCTACGTTTCAGCAGAACAGAATTAGGTCAATCGAAAATATAGGTCAGTGTGCCACGAATTCGGGGAATTTTGTTCATAATACACAACAGCCAAATCCATACATGCAGCATGGAGCGCAAAGTTTTAACCCAAATATTTATTTCCCATCGGGAAGAAACGTAATACCCAACAATAACGCCCAATATGAAAACGCCGAAAACTGTAATGGAAACATAAGTGAAATTGTGGCTCTGCTCCCAGAATTTAATCCCTCGTCCGGGAAATCATTAGATTCGCATCAATTTGTACGACGTGTTGAAAGTCTGAAAAACGCATATCGTTGGAGTGATCGTAAAATAATATTTGCGGTCCAACAAAAGATGTTAGGTGCTGCTCGGTATTGGGTGGATTCAACGGAACAAATATTTCAGACATGGTCAGAGTTCACATCACAATTCCTCAAAGATTTTCCTTGCATCAGCAACTCTGCAGACGTGCATTTAAAAATGTCAAAAACAAGACGTGAGTTATCGGAGTCCCCACAAGACTATTTTTATAAAATGTTAGCCATTGGCCGAAAGGGTGAGTTAACTGATTCTGCAATCTCGTCCCACATTATTAATGGTATCAACGATTACGATCTAAAGAGGAAAATATCGAACAACTATGTGACTTGTAATGAACTTCTACGAGATATACTGGCATACTCTGCACACAATGAAATTAAGCATAGTCCATTTAATGTTCAAAACAAACGGGAGTCTAACGTGAATTTTCATAAATCAAATCAGCCAGCGATTGGATAACGAACAAACGAGAAGGTGGAGTTGTCAGTCAAATGTTTTAATTGCCAAAAAGTAGGACATTATTCTTCGAAATGTCCTGAGCCTCAGCGTAAACCACGATGCACTCATTGCAACCGTACAACTCATGATTCTGCAAATTGTCCAGAAAAATTAAAATCGCAAGTAAAGATAAATAAAATCGAATCTATTTATAACGGAGATATTTGCAAAAGTATCTTGGTGAACGGAAACGAAACCATTGCATTTGTAGATCCAGGTAGCACACGTACGTTGATTCGGAAAACTTTCGCCGAAAACATAGGGATACTGCAGCATTGTGCTGTTACGCTCAACGGATTTGCTGGAGGAAAATTCATTTGCAAAGAGAAACTAATGGCAAAAATAATAATTGACCAGATCGTTTATGTTGCTGAAATACTAATAGTAGAAAATGATTTAATTTCAGAAAATGTTTTATTGGGAAAAGATATTCTTTGTCGTGACGGAAATAAACTTATCATTCGCGGTAATGAATGTTCCATCGAACACATACGTCAGCTGGAAGCAAACGACAATTTTACACCTCAGCAGAACGACAATCTTACACCTGAGCAGAACGAAATCATAGAAAAGCTGGTATTAAACAACGCAAAATGTTTCGCAAAAGAACCTCATGAGCTTGGAACCTGTTCATTGGCAAAAATGGAAATCGCGCTATCTTCAGACATTCCATGCTACACGAAACCATATCGTACTCCTTTTGCACTTAGACCGATTGTTGCAAGCATGATATCCGAGCTACTGGAAAGCAACATCATTCGTCCTTCGGAGTCTCCATACGCCTCGGGAATAGTAATAGTCGAAAAAAAGAATGGAGAACATCGTTTATGTGTCGACTATCGACGTCTAAATCGTATTACGGTAAAAATACCCTTCCCTATGCCAAACTTAGAAGAGCAATTTGCACAATTAGCTGGAAACGCTTATTTTACACAACTCGATTTACGTATGGGCTATCATCAAATTGAAGTAAACGAATCATCAAAAAAATATACTGCGTTTGTAACATCCGACGGGCATTACGAATACAACAGAATGCCATTTGGACTCGTTAATGCTCCGGCAGTATTCCAAGCTGTAATGAACAAAATTGTGAAACGTATGGAACCAGGTGAGGTACTCGCATATTTGGATGACGTCATAATACCAAGTAAAACGTTTGATGAAGGAGTTCAGCGTCTTGAGCGATTTCTTAAAATTCTTAAAGAAAGTGGACTAACACTGCATCATGACAAATGCAGATTCCTCCAAACAGAGATTACGTTCCTAGGACACATAGTCAATAAAAACGGAATTACTCCAGGCGAAAATAAAGTCAGCGCAATTAAAAACTTTAAGGTTCCAGAAAATGTAAAAGAAGTAAGACGTTTTTTAGGTCTTACCGGATTTTTCCGAAAATTTGTAGAAAACTACTCCCTGATATCAAGGCCATTAACTCGTCTTCTACGGAAAACAGAGGAAAATACTTTCGTTTGGACTGAGACCCAGCAGCAGGCATTCAACGAGCTTATTCGAAAATTAAGCAACGCCCCAGTATTAACCTTATACGACTTTTCAGCATATCACGAGGTTCACACCGACGCTTGTGCCATTGGTATAGCAGGAGTATTGCTACAGTCTTACGATAAAAAGGACTGGCGTCCCGTATGCTACTTTAGTAGGCACTGTACAGACGCAGAAGGTAAATATCACAGCTACGCACTCGAGACCTTAGCAGTAGTTGAAACGCTTCAACGATTTAGAGTATACCTTTTGGGAAAACCGTTCCGTCTTATAACCGATTGCTCTGCAATCGCAAAGGTCAAGTTGAACAAAGAGCTTATTCCGCAAGTATCCCGCTGGTGGATCAAAATAATGGATTACGACTGCGAATTCATTCACCGTAATGGGAGCAAGATGTCTCACGTTGATGCTTTGAGTCGTGCACCTGAGATGCTCCCGGGAAAATCTTTAGATGAAATTATTCGAACCATAATTACGGATGTCGACGATTGGCTGCTGACTATGCAACTACAAGATAAATCGCTTTTAGAAATTATCGCTACTCTAAAGGGAAACTATAAAAATAAACAGCATAAGCAACTTCATTCTGATTATCTCTTAGAAAATCATCGTTTATATCGAAAATTGGGAAATAACATTGCTTTCGTTGTCCCAAAATCAGTAAGGTGGCGCGTCGTTAAAAGCTGCCATGACGATGTTGGACATTTTGGTCTAGACAAAACCATTGAGCGGATCCAAAAACAGTTTTGGTTCCCAAAGATGAGAAAATACGTAAAGGATTACATCTCAACATGTATCCAATGCTGCTACTATAAATCGAAGGGAGGAAAACCTGAGGGAAGCATGCATTATAACGATACCGAACCGATTCCATTTCGCAGACTTCACGTGGATCATTTAGGTCCTTTCATTCGCAGTAAACGTGGAAATACTCATATACTGGCTATTTCAGACGCCTTTAGTAAATTCTTGATCGTAAAGGCAGTAAAAAGTACGAAGACGCTTCCAGTACTGAATGTCCTCAACGAAGTCTCAAGCTATTTTGGATTACCACACATCATAATATCGGACCGTGGAACAGCGTTTACTTCGAAACAATTTGAAAATTTCTGTATCCATAACCACATCCAACATGTCAAGAATGCTGTTCGTACCCCTCGTGCAAATGGTCAGGTGGAGCGTGCAAACCAGATCATTCTTAACTTCATTCGCACTATGAACGGTAACACGAAAGATTGGGACCTAACTCTTCACAATCTTCAATGGAGTGTAAATTCGCAGAAGAACAACACCTCTGGATTTAGCCCTAACGACCTCGTATTTAATTTCAACCCAATCGACGTCTTACAGAATAATCTCACTGCAGCCATACACACGGACATCGGCAAACATGAAATCAAAGATTCGGTCATCGAAAATAGAAACAAGGCCGGAGTCAACATCTCAACCGAGAGAGCCAAGTGGAAGCATCGATTTGATTCCAAACATTCTAACCCCTCTGTTTATTCCACAGGAGATTTAATAGTAGTCGAAAACGAGCCAACTGCCACGGGTGAATCACGCAAGTTGGAACCACGATACCGAGGCCCCTATGAAGTTATCAAGGTCCTTGGGAACGACCGTTATGTTATAGCAGATATTCCGGGTATACAAATTACTGGGCGAAAATACAATTCTGTGTACTCTTCCGACAAGATGAAACCTTGGTGTTCTAGTATCCCTGAGTTGGACGTATCCGACGACGACGAAGATCGAATCGGGGACGATCCGAATCCAGGATTGGCCGAGCTGTCATCGATAAACGGATGATTGCCTAGCCCTGTGCCAATCACGAGCCTCGCGACCGCAATCTATCTATCGACGGCAACGTAAACGCAAGCGACAACGGACGGTCGCGAATCTGAATTTAATGCTAAGTTTAATATAACCAATATATGTATAATTACCCGAACTTAATCTAAAATAAATAATAATAATAATCATAAAATAAAAGAGTTAATTATTCCCGTAAGCCGCACTATCCACGAGCCAATCCGTCCTGACAATTTTTGGCAACCAGTTACCCAATATTAAATGAGTAGCAAATTCTCAGAACTGGGATAGTGGGTAACACTTGTGCTGATATTTCACTTTTCAAATTAATTCCGATCACCTTGATACAATTTCTGAAGATAAAAAAATAAATATTCAAGGAATAGAAATAAAATCCAAAGGCACTACTCTAATAAATGTCCAAATAAAACAATACACAATCTCACACGAATTCAATATAGTAGATACAAAATTAGCAATACTTTGTAATGAAAATTATAGGCATTGATTTAAAAAAAAAACCCATACACATACAATTAAATACAACAAACAAAACATGACAATCATAAAAACCAAGGGAAAGACAATTTTGTGGCAGATGCCCGATCACGGATAACAATATCCGAAATATCCAAAAAAGACATACAAAATAAAGTCCTGAAAGTCACTACCAGGCAACAGTATAGACAGTAAGAATCCTGCGCAGGAAATGTAAAAGTAGATTTGCCTATGCAAACACTTAACAACGCTTCTAAGCCCAACTTATATGAAATCATTTATGATGACGTATTAAGTAAAGAAGTGGCCTTGCATATAAGAAACAATACATCTTTTTAGGAGCATGGAAAGAAAATTATAGCAAGAATTGATGCTGGCGATTTATACTCCAATGGAATTCTTGACTTAGGTCAGTTTTTCAAAGGCTTGAATGGCAAGCCGGTGTATCTCAAATCAGCCAACTCAAAGTGGCACCGTGCAAAAAGATCTTTGAATTAATTTCAATTGCATCTTTTAACAATATGGGCAATAAAATAATGAATATATATTAAGAGTAGCGCTACTCAGGCCGGTGACCCTAATACTAAATGTAAAAGATCAAGAAGCGATACTGTCTAAATTAAATAACAATGAAATAGAAGGAGGTCATAATGGCATTACAAAAACTTTGGCCAAAGTAAACGATATTATTATTATTTGAAAAAATATAACATGTCATCTCAATATATATTAATAAATGTTAAAAATGCCTTAAATATAAAACAACAAAACATACTGAGACCCCTATGACAAAACTTTAACATCTATACATGCTCTCGATAAGGTAATTGTGTATACAATTGGTCCACTACCTAATCCGAACAAGGAAACGAATATGCAGTAATTTTTATCTGCATTTAACGAAATACCTTGTAGCAATACCAACTAAGACAAAGGTGCAACAACAGTTGCCAAAACTATATTTGAAAACATTATTCTGAAGTACGGTCCAATGAAGACGTTCATTACGGACATGGAAACAGAATATAAAAATCCATAACTAACGACTCGTGCAAATATTTAAAAATAGACAACATAACGTCTACAGCACACCACCACCAGACATTAGGTACCGTTGAAAGTAGTCATAGGACATTCAATGAGTACATTCGTTCATACATTTCAGTAGATAAAACTGATTGGGACATATGGTTACAGTATTTCGTGTATTGTTTTAACACAACACCATCAGTAACACATAATTATTGTCCATATGAACTAGTATTTTGTAGACAAAACAACTTACCAATACAATTTAATAGCGTAAATACTATAGAACCTATATATAATATAGAAGACTATTCAAAAGAAGTTAAGTTTAGATTAGAAAACGCGTATAAGAGAGCTCGAATACTTTTAGAGAAAAATAAAATTAAGCAAAAAGAAATAATTGATAGGAAAGTATTAGATTTTAAAATAGAAATAGGAGACCAGGTTTATCTAAAGAATGAAACAGGTCATAAATTAGAACCTTCTTACGTAGGACCATTTGAGGTCATTAGCATAGAAAACAATAATGATATAATTATAAAGAATAATAAAAATAAAAGACAAACAGTTCATAAGGATAGGCTAAGAGTTCAAACATAAAAAAAAACAAAAAATTTTCATTTATAATAAAATCTATATATATATAAAATTCTCGTGTCAAAAATGTTTGTCTTCGAACTCCTCCGAAACGGCTTTACCGATTTTAACCAAATTTTCCATGCATATTGAGTAGGTCTGAGAATCGGCTAACATCTATTTTTCATACCCCTAATGGCATCGCATTGACCGTTGCATCGTCAGGCATTGCTGCAACTTTATTGGATGGAGGCAGAACAGCTCGTTCAGTATTTAAGCTGCCATTAAATATTCAAAATAACCTTACCGTTCTTATCGAATAATAATTTTTTGATAGTGTTACTGTTCTTATCGAATAATAATTTTTTGATAGTGTTACTGTTCTTATCGAATAATAATATGTATAATATAATATGTGGCTTAGATTTAAGCAAGCCATGTTTTTCACATCATCAAGTTTGTGTTAGCATTAAGAGACCAATATTTTTTGATAGTTTTTTTGTACAGCAAACAATGCCACGAAAACGCAAAGGGGCTGATTTGAGCCGTAATACAAGTACAACCAGAAACAAGAGAAATATAAGATCCGAAAGAACTGAAGGAGAAATCCAGCAACAAAATACTGATGTACGTGTGATCATGGCGCAATTGCGACAATCACGCCGATTCATAGCCAATAGTCGCAGAACAAACAACCAGGAACGCCAACAGGTATATCGAGCTTTTCCATCTGATTCATTCCTGCGGCTAGCATTCCAGTATGAGCCTGATATGGAATATTATGCCCATACAAAAGTGGAGATTGGTGCTATGGACAAAGAATGTTCAAATTGTCATGCTCTTAAATTTAAAAACGAGCCAGCTGGGATGTCTTGCGCGTCAGGAAAAGTTCAACTACCCGACATTGAAACACCACCGGAACCATTGAACGGTTTACTTATCGGCACGGATCCAGATTCTAACGTGTTCTTGAAGTCCATTCGAACATTCAATTCATGCTTTCAAATGACATCGTTTGGAGCAACAGAAATAGTTCGAAATACTAATTTACTTGGTCAACAATAAAATTCTACATTTAAAATTAGAGGCCAAGTTTATCATAAAATAGGCTCATTACTGCCAATGCCAAACGAAGCACATAAATTTTTACAAATCTACTTTTTATCGTGTGAATGCACGTTGTGACTATAACAACCTTGACTCATTTTTTGCCAAACGATCTATCTGCTGATGATTTTTCGAAACAATTGATGAATATCGGTAATGGCCGTGTTCCTGTTGACGAATCGAGCGGTTTGATTTCATTTCCTCCAAATTTTTGAAATTTCGTCTCATCAAAAGATGAGCTTATCAACAAAGTATTTCCGGATATCATTGCTAACCACAAAAATACTAAATGGTTAAGTGAGCGAGCAAGTTTGGCGACTAATAATAAAGATATAGATGACCTCAATTTTATAATTCAAAATTAAATCGTAGGTACTCTGTATTCATTCAAATCTATCGACTGTGTAACAAACGAAGAAGAAGCCACTAATTATCCAACTGAATTTTTGAACTCCTTGGATCTGCCTGAAGGTTGGCTCGGTAGTTATCATGCTCAGAAACATAAACCAATCAAAACTATGCAATGGAACGCGTTTGGTGATAAGAAAACTGATGAGCAATGTGATTCACGCGTCGATACTCAAAGACAAATTTAAAGATGAGGAAGTTCTTATTCCAAGGATTCCCATATTATATATTAACGATTATATTTTAACGGTCGCCAAGTAGTATCCTCCCAAAGTGATTGAAGAATTCTTTGAGTTTTTTAGTTTATAAATTTTGGTTTATTTCTTTTAAATTTGCAGTCAAAGCCTGTCTTTTCTGAGCTGCGTCTTATCTTCAATTAATTCTTAATTCTCTAACAATTATCTTGTACAGCTAAAGACCGCGAGACTGCGCTGCCGGTGACGCCGGCAGAGGAGCGGTCTGCTTATGTAAAAATGATTATAGCGGAGAGAGAGAACGTATCATGTTGGTGACAGAGCAAGACGTATTACATTATTAAATTTACAAATACATTGGAAAACTCGGCCCAACTTAAAACAAATTACTCCCCATTAGATAATTGGCGCAGCTGGGAAACAAGGAGATAATCAAAGCAACAACACTGGTTATTTACGTGGCCTGAGTAAAAACGGTGACACAATTCGCAAAAATATATAGAAAAAAAAAGTTTTGTGCAAACAAAAGGAAAAGAAGTAAAGAAATGAAAAATCTCCTACCATCAAACATAACATAATTCATAACCCACAACAAATTCCATTTAAATACATATGTACGAAGACCCTGTGGAAACCACTCGTGTTTAGGAGTAATCAGTATATTGCGGTGTTATTTTACTGCCGTGTCCTCCGGGAACGCACAATTAACCCTTGACACAAGGCGTCACCATATATGTATATATGTACATATTACAAATTACTTTAAATTATATTATGAATATCACACACCTTATTGAACCACACTAACAAAATATATATTACAGTTTGGGAACAAATAAGGACACACTACACGGAAAGGAAAACAAATAAACCAAAATCTAATTCTCGCACACACCTTTGTATTATAACTTAATAACGCAGCACACCTTGTTTTATTCATAAATTCGTAGTCGCAAACCATTAAAGACTAATTGCCAAAAATCAGACTAGGTTTCGTCTTGAAATTAATTCCGCATAAGAAACACGGATATTCGCTTCGAAACAGTGCTAACCTCTCAACCCTTCCATTAATACAAGAAGAAGTTACATACATAACTAGAAACCCGGTCCCCCCAACGCACCGTTGACCTTAACGCACTCTGATATGTTAGCATACGTTAAGGAACTACAAACTTTTGACGGCTGGGGAGCAGTCGGGGAACACCATCGACTCATTCTTAACCAGTGTCGAGGAAGTTATCCTTTTAATCGCAGAACCGGACCGAACCGGACCTTGCACGGACAAATTTTCCTCAGGAACATTAGAAATCAAATTGTGAGCAAAGCCAGAGATATTCTTGATCGCCATAACCCCTCGCTAGATTGGGATAGCATAAAGAAAAGCCTGTTACGTGCGTTCGGAGACAGGCGAAGTGATGAAGCTTTAATAGATGAAATAGGAAACGTATCGGGGGCTCAACCCTAAGAAAGTTATACTCTGACATATTAAATATTAAAAGAAAATTAATCTCTCTACTAAAGTCTCAAAATATAACAGGACAAATCGCACAAGCCAAAGATACCCTATATAACAATTTATGTCTCAGGGTATTCCTCTGCGAACTCAGAGAACCTTTAAAAACCCTTTAGACTAAAGGACCCCAAAACTATAGAAGAAGCATTTGACCTTTGCCGAACAGAAAACGCATCCGCCAACCGAGACAGACGGAACTACGACAGTAACTATCGAAACAACAGGGACACTTTACCACGGAATGGAAGATATAGAACAAAGGAATACACCTTCCCAAGAAGCTTAGGTTATAATAACAATCGTAGCTCTAGTTATAACCAAAATCGTAATTATTCCGGAAGTAACCTTGATCCTCGGGAATACAGACCAACATACAGGCAGTGAAACGATCAAAATGAACGAAGGGACACCCGTCGTAACCCATTCAATGGGAACTTTCAAATATTGAGAATGGGAAAAATTTTCCCCCAAAAGCCTCAACCTACCTACAGGGTACATAAATCGTACTTCTTATGGTTCCACCCTTCCCTATATCGTAATTACTTCCTTTAACAAACAACCACTAAAATTCTTACTGGACACAGGATCCACCAACTTATTCATTAATCCTGAATTCGCCCCCATTACTAACAAAGTGGATTTACAAGAACCAATAATTAAAACAACAGCCCTCAACAGTTTTAAAATTCGCAAGAAAATTACAGTTCCCTTATTTTCTGAATTCAAACAAAACGAAGTATGCGATTTGCTTCTATTTAAATTTCATTCATTCTTTGAAGGTTTACTAGGCATGGACGCTCTTAATGCACTTGGTGCAAACATAAATTTAAACGATTTATTACTGAAAACACCAAGAGCGTCATTAACAATTTTTAACAGAACTAATAGTTCGTCCGAAATCTACCATGTACCAGCAAAATCAAAAAGCATTATTTCAATACTGGTTTCAATCCGAAATGGTGATTTTTACTGCGAAAAGACCAATATCACAGACAGTATAAAATGATAACCTTACCTTTTCGAATGAATCAGACACACAATCCCTACAACAGACAACACACCTATTTACACCAAGTCCTATAGATACCCTGTTATACACAAATTAGAGGTAAAAAACAAATAACAGCCCTCCTTAAACAGAACATTATTCAAAATAGCTACTCACCTTGGAGCTCACCTGTGTGGGTTGTCCCGAAGAAATCCGACTCGGCTAGCAATAAAAAGTGGAGGCTAGTAATTGATTATAGGAAACTGAACGAACAAACTATTTCGGATAGGTATCCTATCCCAAACATCAATGACGTAGTAGACAATATAGCAAAGCAATCTATTTCTCGACCATCAATTAAGCAATCGGGTTGCATCAAATTGAGATGAAACCCGACGACAGGGCGAAAACAGCATTTACAGTAGAAAACGGACATTATGAATTCCTTCGCATGCCATTCGGGCTGAAAAACGCCACATTCCAACGAGTTATGGACAACGGACTAGGAGACCTCATTGGCCTCATATGTCTGGTCTACTTAGACGACATAATTATCTTTCCGACATCCCTACAACAACACATTAACGACATTTCAAGCGTTCTTGTAAAACTAGAGCAGCCAACCTAAAGGTTCAGATTAATAAATCGCAATTCTTACGGAAGGGAATTGACTTTTTAGGGCATATTGTTACGGATAACGGAATAAAACCAAACCCCGACAAAATAAGAACGATAAAGAGCTTCCCCTGCCAAAGAATAGAAAAGAGCTAAAATAATTTTTAGGGTTACTTGGATACTATAGCAAATTCATTAAAGACTATGCCAAAATCACTAAACCAATGACGAAACAACTAAAAGGCAAGAAAAATATTTGCATAGACACCGACTTCATGGATGCATTCGACAAATGCAAAACATTACTTTGTAATGATCTAATCCTACAACACCCTGACTTCAACAAACCATTCATTCTAACGACAGATGCTAGTAATTTCGCACTAGGCGCAGAACTCTCACAGGGTAGCATTTCCAACGACAAACCTGTCGCGTATGCCAGCAGAACACTTTCCGATACAGAAACTAACTATTCAACAGTTGAGAAAGAAATGTTAGCCATAATCTGGGCTATAAAACATTTCAGGCCCTACATTTTTGGCAACAAGGTAACACTTGTTACAGACCATAGACCTCTCACTTGGTTGATGAACTTTAAGGAGCCGAACTCTAAGCTTGTCCGATGGAAACTACAACTCCTATAATACGACTACGAAGTAGTTTACAAAAAGGGTTCACAAAATGTAGTAGCAGACGCACTGAGTAGAGTAGAATGCAACCTGAACGCCAACAACATAGATTTTATAATATCGAGCACACCCGTTACAGAAACACCCATAAATGACTTCAAGTTTTAAATAATTTTCGAAAATGGTCCTAACTTCACAACCAAAATAACAGTACCGTTCAAAAACAAACTGAGACGAATAATTCAGGACCCTACCTTCAACGAGCAAACAATAAAAATCATATTTAGAGAGCATATCAAGCCTCACAAGACTTACGCGATAATGGCAGAGAACATACCTTTTCTAACATTCAAAACATATACAACATGCGTCTTAAACACAACGAAGAACGGAAAAACTAAACATCCACCAGTAGTTGTAAAAGAAGAAGATACCATTTTCAGGAAGGAAAATAGAAGGAACAAACTGACCAATAGATTTTCCGAACATAAAGTTATTAATGATCAAGGGGTAACACTAACTACACCTAGAGGCCAAAAATTGCATAAGGCAAAAAACAGGAAAACCACAAAATAACGGAAGCTACAAATTTCCACTTTCAGACTCACCACGGGACAAGTGTTTAAAATAGACAAGCTGGCCAATGGCCAACTAATTGCAAAGTTCGATTCTTAACCACCTGGTTAATCTCGGAGTCTATGAACACACTATTGGGGAGTTCAAACCCCTTGTAGACAACATTCCACCAAGCTCAGATCTTCACGATCTGAAAATAACCCTGCAAAGTAAGCTAAGAGAACTCCAAGGTAAGCTCTCCAATCTTATGCCACACACACGGCAAAAAAGGGGTCTTATTAATGGTTTGATGAAATGAAAAAGATTAAGAACGGATAATACGAAACAACACAAACATACAACGCTCATTACAAGCGGAAACACGAAATAG
Organism: Drosophila sturtevanti; assembly: GCA_018150375.1. Lineage (NCBI taxonomy): Eukaryota > Metazoa > Arthropoda > Insecta > Diptera > Drosophilidae > Drosophila > Drosophila sturtevanti. The sequence continues at coordinate 96,094 of JAECWJ010000390.1, forward strand.
ATTCAAAGCCATTTTAGAACACATAAACAAAGAACAAAAAACGATTAGCGAGTTTATGAATAACAACCAAAATAGAATTTTTAAAGAAATTAACGCGGAACAAGAAAACATTCAAACACTACTATTAGTAAACAGAATAGGTTTTAATATCGATATCCTTTTCAATCACCTAAACAATTTGGCAGAAAGCTTGTTATTAATTAAATTAAGCTTAGTACCACGCTTTATACTTAATGATATTGAATTTCAAAAAATAAACACCTTATTCCAAGCTCAAAATATTACCGTAAGCACAGATTACCAAATGTACAATATCCTTCAGATGGAGTCACATATAGAAAATAAGATTAGCACCTTTAGGATTAAAATACCAATTTAACTTAGAGATGAGTACCATCTGTACCACCTTATATCATTGCCTATTAATGGGACAAAATTTTTAGAAGTACTCGAGTATGTAATAAACTACTCTGTAAGAACTAAGGAAATCCAAAACAATTGTGTAAAATTAGATAAATTAAATATCTGTCAATCAAAATCAATAGGAAAGAACAAATGCCTAGAAAACTTGTTGAGTAACCAATAGATTGGTGGGCTGGGTGGGAGGTGGTTGTAAACAAAATTAAATTAAAATTTTAATTTTAAACATTTAAATAATTTAAAGCAAATACAAATGAACGAATAACGCAGACAAAGCAACTTAACAATAATTAACGAAAACTACTTTTTCTGGGTAAAACTTACCTTTGCAAACCAAAGGCGGCCTTACTATATTTACTACTATACATCCATTGGTAAATTCTGGCAGCTAATTTTAACACATTTCTTACAAATATTATAGTCAAATACGATGGTATCATACCATTTGTATCATTTTGTGGGATCATAACTAACACTTTAACTAAACTTGAAAAAGACGTTCACAAAACACACAAAAAATATTAAGTTGATCAAAACAAATTCTTAAGGAAAAACCTTCAACTTTAAATTCCATTTTAAATAATTAAATTCAGATTATTCAATCAAACGTTTGACCATTTTAAAGTTCGCTTTTGGTGTGACAAAAAATTCTCTTCGCAGCAAAAAATTGCAACAATGAAAATGGGTTCAAGCTTTCAGTGCTAGTTTTAGAAAGTCCCCTTAGATTTCTGGAAAAAACGGTTTGCTTTCAAAAAGCTTGAACATTTTGGAGACAATTTGAGTGCATTTGGTCACATTATTTTTCGATCAACTTTTTTATTTTTGGCCCATTGGCCACTGCAATCGCCAACATGTGACCTTCTAGAAGTCGAAACACAACAACAAATCCTCACACCACAAGAAGGGATCATCTTCATTTTCAACGGTGTAAATGTAGAAACAAAAACGAATTGCGCCCCGACCAAACAATAAACGGCTCCTACATAATTCAACATGAAAATTGCACACTCGAAATCAACAACCAACAATACGCCGCAATTCAATCAAAAATCCTAGACACAATTAAACTGGAGATGCCAACAATCAAACACGTAGAAATTAATACAACTAAGTTGCTTAAACTGGAAAACCTTTATTTTAAAGGGCAGGATAAATCGTACATCCGCCTGACTATCCAACCCGGCTTAATACAACGCATTTTACTACGATATATTCGTCATTAATCCTTTTACTGATTGGCATGACCATACTTACGAAGTACTGGAGGAAGGAATTCGTCTTTAGGGAAGCAATCCCTGACACACTCTTCGTTCCGGCCGTTTCTAATCTTTGGCCGTCACTCCATACTGAGGGGAAAAGTTACCATCCCGAGGCTGGTCACAGCTTCGCCCCCTCTCAAGCCACCCCTCTTCCCCCAAGCAAACCCGCCTGTGTAGCAATGAGCGGGAGCAACGTCACTGACCGTAAATTAGATCGGATGACAACCCGCACACAAAGCAGCAGACGGCCTGGCCCACTGGCATAAACATCAGGGAGATGACTTACTCAGCAATTTTCAGGCAACAAGCAGAACTAACTTAGAACTTTATGTAAAATAAAAACTACTTGATTTTTGAATGTCAAAGTGGCAAGACGTATTACTTTATTAAACTTACAAATGCATTGGAAAACTCGGCCCAACTTACAAATAATTACTCCCCGTTAGTTAACTCGCGTGCTAAATATGCCGACCAAGCACGGTCCGGTCCCATGCATCTCGTTACCGAAATTTTATTTGGTATTCGTAATAATATTTGAATATATGAACATGCTACATCTCCCTCCTTTAGAAAAATAACGTAGTTATATGAAGCTATTTTCTTTATATAGTTACTTGTAGAGAAATAGAATTTTTTTTTTTGTTTGTTTTTTTTGTAAACTGATTATGAAATAAAATCTTTAACCTATCTTTATGTTTTATTTGTTTACTACTTTTAGCATTCCTAATTGTAATATTATCTCTATTGTCTATTCCTATGACCTCAAATGGTCCAATATACATAAGTAGAGTCTAACTTATGTCCTGATTCATTTTTTTACAGAACTTTATTTCCTATTTGTATGCTTACATCTGATGTTTTATTACTATGATATTTTTATACCCTGTACCCATAGGGTACAAGGTATATTAAAGTCGCTAAAATGTATGTAACAGGCAGAAGGAAAATTTTCCGACCCCATAAAGTATATATATTCTTGATCAGCATCAACAGCCGAGTCGATATAGCCATGTCCGTCTGTCCCGTCTGTCTGTCTGTCCGTCTGTCCGTCTGTCCGTCCGTCCGTATGAAAATCGAGATCTCAGAGACTATAAGAGCTAGAGCAACCAAATTTGGTGTCAACATCCGTCTAGTGTCTACGCAGATCAAGTTTGTTTTAAATTTTTGCCACGCCCACTTCCGCCCCCGCAAATTAGAAAAAACTATAACTAGAGTTCTATTAGAGCTACAGTAATTATTTTTAGTAGACTCAATTATATAGCCAATATGTACCATCTGACCGAATTTGACCGAAATCGGACAATAAATATCGGAGATATACATATATATGTTTTGTACTGAAATTCTATGGGCAGCAGCAGCTGAAATGTGTGAGCGAGATAGCATGCGCATGTTGCTTTGCACCGAATGACGCATTAGTTTCGTTCACTGTTAGGAGTAAGCGAGAAAGCATGCACTTGGTGATTCGGCTTGCTGGGAGAATTTTATAGAACAATTTATATTCAATTAATGGGGATTTGGAAGGAGTTTGAGTTTATGAAATATCTCTTATTGGTACAGGGTATACTCCAAGTCGGCAGGGACGACTTGCTTACTTCATTTTTATTTGTGTTTTTTTTTTTACTATTTTCCAGCAATATTTTGGCTCTTTTATAAGCTGTTTCTAGTCTAAACTTTACTTCCTTAACGTAATCGTCGATGTTATATAGCATTTGATAAATTTTATATATATTTGAGTAATTTTATTAAAATCTATGAACTGTCTTGGTAATTTGTTAAAGACTAGTTCATATGGACACTAATTATGTGCAGCCGATGGTGTTGTGTTAAAACAGTGTGTAAAATATTGTAACCAAACATCCCAATCGGTTTTGTCTGCAGATATGTAAGACCGAACGTATTCATTGGATGTTCAATAACTTCGTTTTGTTCTCCCTAATGTCTGGTGGTGGTGTGCAGTAGACGTTATGTTGTCTATCCTTAGATATTTGCACAAGTCATAATTATGGAGTTTTAATATTCTGTTCCCATGTTCCCATTGGACCGTACTTCAGAATAAAGTTTTCAAATATAGTTTTGGCAACTGTTGTTGCACTTTTATTTGCAACTGGAATAGTTATTGAGTGCTTTGTTAAATCGCATAAGAGCGTAACAGCGTGTTCATCGCAATTTTCTGAGCGGACCTATAGTATCCACTATCTCTCTGTCGAAAGCATGTATAGGTGTTTCAGTTATTATCATAGGGGTCTTTGTGTGTTTTATGGGGCTTAGAAGCGTTGTTAACTGTTTGCAAATCTACTTGTACATTTCCTGCGCAGGATTCTTGCTGCCCATACTGTTGCCTGGTAGTGACTTTTAGGACTTTATTTTTATGTATTTTAAATCGAATATTGTTACCCGTGATTGAACATCTGCCACAAAATTGTCTTTTCCCTTAAGATTCTTCTAGATCTAGTCTCATTCTAGTTAGTTTAGAACTTGGATTTGTCATTGAAAACAAATAAGTTAATGGTCTGTGGTCTGTCTTTACTAAAAAATGTTTGCCATAAATGCATTTGGACATTCATCGGACCATCAAAATTGACATTCTTCTTACATAATCGTGTTATGTACTGTGAATAATCAGCAAAATTTTTGATGAAACATCTAAAGTAATTGCAAAATGCAACAAATCTTCTAGCGTTATCAGGCAATATGCCTTGATCACTTGGTGCATGAAGAAACTGCATATTTCTGGATGTTATTTAAGGTTGCGTTTCCTACACAAATCAAAAACGTTTGTTAAGTTTTTAATCATGAGGTTTTCGGAACAACCGATGACTATTAAGTCATCCATATACAAGAATGCTTGTGAAGGATTAAGTCCAGAGAAAGCTATTGTCATCATTCTTTGAAAAGAATTTTGCGCTATTTTAAGACCATAAAGTAGTCTTGTGAATTGGTACGAACCATTGCTCGTTGAAAAAAAGTTAATTTTCTAGAGTTTTGTTTTAATTCTATTTGATAAAATCCAGACACTAAATCTAGACATGAAAAGTATTTGGCTCTATCCAACTGGTCAAGAATATCATCTTTTCTTGGAAGTGGAAATTTATCGGATAGTAATTTTTGGTTTAGTTGATGGTAGTCTATTACTAATTGCCATCGTTTATTTACAGAACGAGGTAGACCTTTTTTGGGTACAAGGTACAAGTATATTGTACTCTAAAGTGGATGGTTCGACTATTTTATTGATTTCTTCTTTGTGTGCATGAGGAGTTCTATAATTTTTAGTGTATACAGGATTATTATCCTTTAATCTTAGTCTTGTTTGTAAAGAGTATTTGTCGTTATGGCAGTATACTTGTTGCACAGCTCTTTGAGTTTTGTTTTAAAGTGTGGCGGGAAGTTTTTTGTGATTTTTTTCATGACATGTTCGTGTCTATTTTTGCTAATTTCTTGGACTATATCATAATCACTTAACTTTCTGTTTTTATCTTATTAATGTTTACGATTTTGGTTATTCGGTCCTTCACGCTATGTAGAGATATGTGGAGCCATCTCTGCCTTAGCAATAAAGTGTAATGCTTGTTGTCTTTTTGGTTCAAATTCAGGAATGAATCCATCATTTATTATTTTCAATGCCTTGGTTATAGTTACCTCTTTGGTCACCGCGACTACTGTTGCCTGTGTCATAATAGACAGTGCCGGCACTTCCAGTAATCTGTGTTCTGTGATGGATATATTTACCCATTGCATCATTAAAATTACTGAAATTGGTTTTTTCTAGTATTAGGCGGTCCTTTTCATATTCACAATTGTGAATCATGGCTAAGGATTGTTTGATCGAAAATTTATCAGCACTTACTGGGTCTAAGCCTTCGTCAATATACGTTGCTGCCATCTGCTTGCTGTCAATATCAGTCGTATATTGCGATGCTGTTTTGCCTTTTAGGTTTGTGTTCATTAATTTTGCTTCGATAAGTACGGAGGATTGTTCTTTGACGTTATCAGTTAATTTCTAGATTATTCCTTGAATTGTTTTCTCATTCTGAACTTTATAAAGGATTCTACCTGTTATCTTTGATTTAATAACTTCAATTGACTCATCAATTCTAGCTGGTGTGTTAATTATATTCGGGATAAATAGGTTTAAGCTATGTCTCTCCGATATATATCTAAGGTTTTCCCTTAGTCTTTTTAACACGTCATTTCCTGGCGTTAAATGCAATCGCGTTAATCTATTTAAATTTGTATAAATTCTTTCACGAATGTTATTATATGTTTTTATCAAGCATTTAGTGTGCTTTACTTTTGTTAAGTTTGAAATCGGTGCACTTTTATTTAAGCACTTAAACGATTTATCAAACTCAATACGTTCATGTTTAATAATGGACACTATCTCGTTCCATTCCATTAAATATGTTCAATTGATCTTGTGTGAAATAAGTAAATCATTACTAACTAACAACAGTGATCGTTATTAGATCTAGCCTGTCGTATCTTGTGATAGTATTTACCTCTACATTAGATATTAAAACCCTAAAACAAGGGCTTATTCTTTGTTTTTATATCCTATCAGAAGTGAAAATTGACAATTGGATGTAGACTTGTACAAGTTTTCCAACTGGTACATATCTATTGGCTCAGTATACAAGAAGGAAATAGATTCTACTTGTGAATAGTGAATCATTTCTTAATATATTCATTATTAAGTGTTTTATGAGCATTTTATTCAATTGTAAAAGGTAATTATTTGTGAAAAGTAAGATATTTTATGTAAAAAAATATCAAAGAAGCTAACTTCGGCCGTGCCGAAGTTTGTATACCCTTGCAGATTAATTGATTACTTTCTCCGTCATATCGGATTCAAGATATTTTAAAAATTGGAAATATAAAATTTTAAAAAAATTTGAACCAAAAAAAGAAACAGTAAGAAAAAATTCGAGTTTGCCAATGGTCGGATTTGAACCTCCGCTCACGTCATTTCTAGAATCGATCTCTACCTATTGCGCTACCAAACTTATAATTCACGGCCTCGCTATTTCGGTATACATTGCAAGCGTCCAGCTTCTCGCTCTCTAAAGTTTCTGACGAATTCTAGAAAACAACAACACAATACAAATAGTTTTTTGTCTCTTTCTGTTTCGCACTCAGCTTGTAGTTTTTCAAGCACGTGTTCGCATATATGTATGTATGTATGTTTGTATGTTTCCATGTATGTTGTTTGTGTACGCATATATAAAAGCAAATATAAACGTATTTAATTGGCTGCATATGCAAACATACTGATGCTGATGGGGGTTGATTCATTGATTTTATTGATTTATGTCGGTGTTTATTATCCGATCTGATTCAAACTTACTGATATGATGTAAAAGTATAATTCTCATCTGATCACCAAATTTGGTTGAGATATCTTAAAAAACAAAAAAGTTTTTCTCACAAAAACATACTTTTTCTGATGGGGGTTGATTATTGATTTTATTGATTTATGTCGGTGTTTATTATCCGATCTGAATCAAATTTGCTGGTAAGGTGTAGATGTAGAATTGTCATCTATGTGCCAAATTTGGTTGAGATATCTTAAAAAACAAAAAAGTTTTTCTCACAAGAACTGTTTTGAACAACTCACATTTTGACCGAGGTACCTCTGATCTTTCCTATTTTTCTATAACTTATAGTTGTCCGATCCGACCAATCTTTGAACTTAATTTGCTTGCAACATCAACGGACAGAATGATATGACTTTTATTCACGTAGCTCAAAATTTAAGATCGATTAAGTATGTAGAAACAGACAGACGGACAGACGGACAGACGGACATGGTCATATCGACTCGGCTTTCGATGCTGATCAAGAATATATATACTTTATGGGGTCGGAAACGATTATTTCTATGCGTTACAAACATCTGACCAATTTTATTATACCCTCTGCAAGGGTATAAAAATGATTGTACGAAAAACAAAAAAATTTTGAATACACTATTAACTAAAATCGTTGTTCTTGGCTTTTATATATCTGTTGAGTTAGTAATGAGATTTCGGCGGCAACAATATCATTTATTATACCCTTGCAGAGGGTATAATAAAATTGGTCAGATGTTTGTAACGCATAGAAATAATCGTTTCCGACCCCATAAAGTATATATATTCTTGATCAGCATCGAAAGCCGAGTCGATATGACCATGTCCGTCTGTCCGTCTGTCTGTTTCTACATACTTAATCGATCTTAAATTTTGAGCTACGTGAATAAAAGTCATATCATTCTGTCCGTTGATGTTGCAAGCAAATTAAGTTCAAAGATTGGTCGGATCGGACAACTATAAGTTATAGAAAAATAGGAAAGATCAGAGGTACCTCGGTCAAAATGTGAGTTGTTCAAAACAGTTCTTGTGAGAAAAACTTTTTTGTTTTGTAAGATATCTCAACCAAATTTGGCACGTAGATGACAATTCTACACCTTACCAACAAATTTGATTCAGATCGGATAATAAACACCGACATAAATCAATAAAATCAATAATCAACCCCCATCAGAAAAAGTATGTTTTTGTGAGAAAAACTTTTTTGTTTTTTAAGATATCTCAACCAAATTTGGTGAACATATGAGAATTATACTTTTACATCATATCAGTAAGTTTGAATCATATCGGATAATAAACACCGACATAAATCAATAAAATCAATGAATCAACCCCCATCAGCATCAGTATGTATGCATATGCAGCCAATTAAATACGTTTATATTTGCTTTTATATATGCGTACACAAACAACATACATGGAAAAATACAAACATACATACATACATACATATATGCGAACACGTGCTTGAAAAAACTACAAGCTGAGTGGGAAACAGAAAGAGACAAAAAACTATTTGTATTGTGTTGTTGTTTTCAAGAATTCGTCAGAAACTTTAGAGAGCGAGAAACTGGACGCTTGCAATGTATACCGAAATAGCGAGGCCGTGAATTTTAAGTTTGGTAGCGCAATAGGTAGAGATCGGTTCTAGAAGTGACGTGAGCGGAGGTTCAACTCCGGCCGTTGGCAAACTCGATTTTTTTCTTACTGTTTCTTTTTTTGGTTCAAATTTTTTTTAAATTTTATATTTCCAATTTTTAAAATATCTTGAATCCGATATGACGGAGGAAGTAATCAATTAATCTGCAAGGGTATACAAACTTCGGCACGGCCGAAGTTAGCTTCTTTGATATTTTTTCTTTAGATTTTATCTAAATCATTAGCCTTGCTTATATATTTTTTTCGCAAACATTTTTTGTGTAGCTTGTACAGTTTCAAAATTAAGCTTGCGCTGAAAATCGCAATGATCATTGTTAATAGAGTATTTGTTAATCCTAAATCTACACTACTTGATTCTACTTTGTTAATATCAGCGGCATTTTTATCTTGAGGTATGCCTTTGGCTCAGAGGGTACTATTTCAAAAAATTCTTCTGATTTGCTAATTTTATTGTTTATTCGTTTCAAATTTAAAAAATTTTCTTTATTTTATATATATGTATATGCCAATAACTTTCTTTTTAAAAAAATTTTTTTTTCAAAACTTAAAAGTGTAAAAAAAAGGAATTAATTTTGTTTCAAAATTTTCCCTACGTGATCAACAGTGATCTCCTTCCTATTATTTTGTATGACTTATTATTGTTATTGCTTCCGCTTACAAAAAGTTTTCACAAAAAAAAATTTTTTTTACATTAATTCTTATAAAATCAACATTTGTAGATATTATTTTATATAAGTTTCTCTTAATTTATTGTTGTACGCTCTATGAAGCGTTGTCGGTTCCACGTTATGTGCTCATTGTAGCACTGTCGGGTCCTTCGGCGCAGCTTGTCGCGCTGGCGGGGCCGGTGCTGGTGGCACAGGCTTGTTGGTTTTAGGCCCTAGCTGTCCTACTAGGCGTGGCCGGTGCTGGTCTTTGCATCGGCGGGCATGCAATGCTTGCACGTATAGTGGCAGAAGGCGCTGCCTAGCGGTCCCTCGCAGTCATCTGGGCACTTCTTTTGTGGCTTCTTTAATTGGATTCTGGGTGTTTGACAATTCCTAGCATTGGTATTGTTATTAATAATTGGAATGTTTTTATTTGAAGTGGTAGAGGTTCGATTTCTGTTTTTGTTTTTGAGCTTGAAAAAGCTTGAAAAGACGCTCCTGCCGTCTTTTTTCTTTTGCACAGAACTCATGAACCTTTACTCACTCAGATTTTTCCAATTTTTAGTTTGATGCCGTTGTGGTTGTTGTCCAGCTGTCTTTTTTTTTTTTTTTAGTTGTTTAATTTATTTAATTATTTAACTTATTTTTTTTTATATAGTCTTGTGATCTCTGTCACGGTCGCCATGTAAAATGAAATATATTTTGTATTTCTTTTTAGTAAAGGAAAAGATGCTTGTGTCTTTTTTGGAATCCGAATTGATCATCGGTCTCTCTTTATTTCAAAAATGGAATTAACCTAAAAGTACTTAAGTATTTTTGGAGTTCTGTCGCTCAAAGCAGCGACAAAAAAATAATTTTTTTTTTTATTTTTTTTGTAAATATATATTTTGTCATAAATGGTTGATTAGATCATTTTAAAATTTATGTTTGAACTTTTAGTCTATCCTTATGAACTGTTTGTTTTTTATTTTTGCTATCCGTAATTGTAATATTATCTTTATTATCTATATCTATGGCCTCGAATCCTACATCTAAGTTTCTCCTACTTCATTTTTTAATAGTACGGGATCTCATTTATCTATGCTTATGTCTGATGTTTTATTGTCATAATATTTTTTTTTTCTATTTTATTATTTCTTATAGGCTATTTTTAATCTAAACTTTACTTCTTTTGCGTAATTTTCTATGTTATATAATGGGTCTACTCTAGTGGTTTTATTGAAATCTGTGAAGTGTCTGGGTAATTTTCCAAATATTAGTTCGTATGGGCAATATTCATGTGTTGAAAGAATATGTGAAATATAGTATCCAAGCATCCCAATCGGGTTTGTCTGCAGATATGCACGAACGAACGTATTTATTGAATATTCTATGACTTCGTTCTAGTGTCCCTAATGTCTGGTGATGGTGTGCAGTAGAATTTATATTGTCTATCTTTAAGTATTTGCACAAATCATTTGAAAAATCCTGGAGTTTTTTCCAGAACGGTTACAAAATCGAAATTAATACAAAGATGGACGCGGTGTTAATAGACTAGCTGGTTCACTTTATTCAATACGAATCCTAGCAGCCAAACTCCAGGTAACGAATTCAGCTTCAACTGACTGACCTTTTAGACAGAACTTGTAAACTGCCCTTCTAGACAGAACTTTCTAAATTCAACTTCGCATAGGCCACCGCGATCGTCATAGCGACCTGGTGGAGCTACAGCTCCTCTCCGAGCTTCTCCTACGAGACCATAAGAGCTACAGAGCTGAAATGTTCAGCATAGGCTCCTTTTTGCTGCAGGCATTGTATATCTCGGAATCATCCCGATCGGACGACTATATCATATAGCTCCCATAGGAACGATCGGTCATAAATAAGGTTTATCCTCAATAACTGTTGTTTTTCAACCAAATACCATGAAATTTGATATTTATGAGTTTAATATGCTTCTTGATACTTCAACCAAGTTTTATCTGAATCGGTTATATATCGGTATATATCATATAGCTGCTATAGGAATAATCGGTACAAAAAAAATTTTGTATGAAAAATTTTTTTCCTCAAGCTGAAAATTTTGAATTTGTAATGCTTCAGGTGAATTATATAGAAAAAAATCTGCAAGGGTATACGAACTTTGGCACGGCCGAAGTTAGTCCATCTTTCTAGTTTTTTCTAAATTTACATAGTTCTCATAAGGGAGCTATCGATTTTTGCAGATTTTATGAACTTGGTCAGAGTCACCGGCTGCTTTACAGACTTCTGCTAATAAATTTTTTAAAATTGACGGTTGTCTACCCTATGAACCATCTATTGTTACTGTTGGAATGAATGTGATCGGTGGACGAAGAGCGTTTGTTGCTTCACCATTTAATTTAAGAAGTTCTGCTCCGTGTCTGCTATCCACGCACTTTTGAATAAGATCAATATTTTGTAGATTATGTTGCTTTCCACACTAAAAGATAAGTTAAAGGTAAGTTGAAATTAATGGATAACGTTTGAATTCAAAAGATCACCTTATAAAACGCTTCATTAGGCAAACGGTTATCGCGAATCATGCAGGTCACTACTTCTATACGCACCAACGGATCTTCAATTACTTCCGCCTCCAGGCATGGTATAGGTTCGTTTGGCACTCTATAGCACCATGTTGACAATCAAAAGTATGTTTACCTTCATCTTCTTTGGTTGCCGCCTAACGAAAAACAACTTTTTAATTAGTTGTTAGTTATAATTCACATGAAGCTGGGCGTCAAATGAAAAAGAAAACTGGGTTAACTTAGGTCCAGCCGAAGTCAATATAACCTTGTAATATATGAACCATTAGAAATTACATACATCAAAAAAATAGAAATATAGTTGGATTGCTTTTAGTTTCTGTGATTTTTATTGAACATTAATTATTATTGAATTTTTGGCCCATAATAGTTTCACACACATAACCGCCCTTCCACGACAAGGTCTCAATCCTCAGTGAGGAATATTTACAATAGCTTATATATAAGATTTTTACACAATCAATTAACTTAATACGAGGACTGCTGGTTTACAGAATATTCGTAGTACAGACGGATGTGTGCCTCAAAAATCGATGGTGCGCGTGAACTGAATGTGCAAGATCGACATGAGACATGTCGTAAGTACTCAGTTATAAGAGGTTTGAGTTCGTTCTCGTGGGATACCCCATAATTGATCAATCGCTCCCGTCGATTGGATTAAGGAAATGCTTTGAAAGTTCGACCGTAGCGCTTGCAAAGACATTTAATAATGAAGTAAGCAAGTCGTCCCTGCCGACTTGGAGTATACCCTGTACCAAAAATTAAATATTTCATTTAAACAGACTCCTTCGCAATCCTTATTAATTGAATACAATTTTTCATAAAATTCTCTTAACAAGCCAAAACAGCAAATGTATGCTTTCTCGCTCACTCCTAAGAGTGAACGAAACTAATGCGTCATTTCATAAATTCAAATGGTACATATCGGCTATATAATTGAGTCTACCAAAAATAAATTCTGTAGCTTTAATACAACTCTAGTTATAGATTTTTCTTATTTGCGGGGGTGGAAGTGGGCGTGGCAAAAATTTGAAGCAAACTTGATCTGCGTATGGACTAGGCCGATGTTGACACCAAGGTTGGTTGCTCTAGCTCTTATAGTCTCAGAGATCTCGATGTTCATACGGACGGACGGACAGACGGACAGACGGACATGGTCATATCGACTCGGCTGTTGATGCTGATCAAGAATATATATACTTTATGGGGTCGGAAAATTTTCCTTCTGCCTGTTACATACATTTTAGCGACTTTAATATACCTTGTACCCTATGGGTACAGAGTATAAAAATAGCAATGAAGCTAACTTCGTCCGTGCCGAAGTTTTTATACCCTTGTAGTTTGATTAATTACTTTCTCCGTCATATCGGCCTCAAGATTTTTTAAACATAGTAAATATAAAATTTACAGAAATTTAAATAAAGAAAAAACATTATAAAACAGCGATGCATCGCTTATATGCAAGCCGATCGTACCGCGTGAGAAACGCTTGTGGTCAACCATGCACAACATATGCACGCATATACAAGTTATCATATAAAGCTTTAAACGTGCAAAGCTTGCGCAGCGCACAGGTGATATCAAGCTTTAAAATTATCACTCGAAGCTTTGATCCCACAAAGCTGGAATTTCGCAGCTGATAACATCTTGAGCTTGATAAGTGTGGAGATCTTCGTTTTCCCCAATTGGCCGGCTGAATAATTTTTATTAAAAGAAATAATTCACACGACGCGCAAATAAAATTAACGAAAAAATAGTTTATTGTGTCTAGATCAAAGTTGATGTAGTGTGTGCTTGCCTGTCCTTTATATGGGTATTTATTGGTTCTCTGAGCGCTGCGACGAACTCTGCATATAAGAGTATTCGGCAGCAACTGCTGAGAACATAAACAGTTTTAGGGCAGACAAGCAGTGGTTTTGACAATTGATGTACAATTTGATGAACAAAGCAAACATATGTTTTGGCGCTAAGGCCAAGTATTAATTTTATGTTGGTAGAGGCAGAAGGCCTCTACTTAGAAAAGTTCTGCTCCGAACATTCACCCCCCCTTGGAAGGCGCAGGCTTTCAACAGGCTCATCCAGAAGGGGCAGAACGGCTAGCTTGCTGACAGCTCTTTTGAAGAATCCCTTGGCCGTGCGAAGTATGGCTACTCTGCTGACACCATCGGCTCCCGGTATGACGGCCTTGACTCGGGCAAGAGGCCACCTTAGAGGAGTTAGGTTTTCGTTCTTGATGATTCCCACCGAGCCAGGTTGCAGGCTAGGCACTGAGGTTTGCCATTTACCTCTTTCTTGCAGCAAAGACAGATATTCGGTGGTCCACTTCTTCCAGAATATTTGCTTCATCTGGGTCAAGCGCTGCCAGCGACTCAATAAATTTGTTTTGAGATGACCCAAATCTGGCTCTTCGAATGCCAAATTAGGTTGCCCATGCAAGAAGTGGCTCGGCGTTAAGACATCCAGGTCGTCAGGATTTTCTGTAAGGGAGAAGAGCGGTCGAGAATTAAGCATTGCAGAGATTTCACATACTAGGGTTTGAATTTCATCAAGTGTGAAAATATAGGTGCCAGCGATGCGATAAAAATGATATTTTGCAGCCTTAAAGGCTGCTTCCCATAAGCCCCCGAAGTGCGGAGAGCGGGGTGGAATGAATTTCCAGTCGATGCCATGCGAAACGCAAAGATTGGTGATAGCCGAAATGTGCGGATCTCCGAGAAATAACTCCCTGAGCTCGGCCAGCTCATTTTTTGCACCAACGAAATTATTGGCATTATCCGTCCAAATTGTGCGTGGCTTCGGACGTAGACTTATGAATCGCCTCAGCGCAGCTAAAAACGATTCTGTTGAGAGATCTCGAACTAATTCCAAGTGAGTGGCCTTCGTAGAAAAGCAGACGAAAACTGCGATGTAGCATTTGACAGGTGCTCTGTTCCTGGTTTCTGCCTTATAGAAAAAAGGTCCACAAGTCCACGATCAGCAGGTAGACTGCCCATCATATGCTGCATTAGAACTGGTTTTAAACGAAAACATCGAATGCATTTGCGAATGACTGCTCCAACGTATTTGCGGCCTCCAATTGGATAAAATTTCTGCCTGAGCATTGCAAGCAGTCCTTGAGCTCCAGCGTGCAAAAACTTTTCATGGTAGAAAATTGTAATTGCATTAGTAATTGAATGACCTCTAGGCAACAAAATGGGATGTTTTGCGTCATAATCCAATTCTGAGTTTTGCAGGCGTCCGCCAACACGAATTAATCCAAAGCTGTCCAAAAACACGTTAAGTGAGCACATTGGTCCTTTTTGTGGGGTTCGATTGCTGTGCAGTAACTTAAACTCCTCAGCGAAGCACGATTGTTGTATGATTTTGATGATTAGCAATGTTCCATTTTTAATGTCCTGAACTGTGAGCGGCCCTTTCGATCTTGCAGCGTCCTTGTTTTTAAGGTTGTAAAAGCGATACACGTAAGCGAAGATGCGCTGCAGCGTTCCGAATGAATTTTACCTTTTAGACAGAACTTGTAAACTGCCCTTCTAGACAGAACTTTCTAAATTCAACTTCGCATAGGCCACCGCGATCGTCATAGCGACCTGGTGGAGCTACAGCTCCTCTCCGAGCTTCTCCTACGAGACCATAAGAGCTACAGAGCTGAAATGTTCAGCATAGGCTCCTTTTTGCTGCAGGCATTGTATATCTCGGAATCATCCCGATCGGACGACTATATCATATAGCTCCCATAGGAACGATCGGTCATAAATAAGGTTTATCCTCAATAACTGTTGTTTTTCAACCAAATACCATGAAATTTGATATTTATGAGTTTAATATGCTTCTTGATACTTCAACCAAGTTTTATCTGAATCGGTTATATATCGGTATATATCATATAACTGCTATAGGAATAATCGGTACAAAAAAAAATTTTGTATGAAAAATTTTTTTCCTCAAGCTGAAAATTTTGAATTTGTAATGCTTCAGGTGAATTATATAGAAAAAATCTGCAAGGGTATACGAACTTTGGCACGGCCGAAGTTAGTCCATCTTTCTAGTTTTTTCTAAATTTACATAGTTCTCATAAGGGAGCTATCGATTTTTGCAGATTTTATGAACTTGGTCAGAGTCACCGGCTGCTTTACAGACTTCTGCTAATAAATTTTTTAAAATTGACGGTTGTCTACCCTATGAACCATCTATTGTTACTGTTGGAATGAATGTGATCGGTGGACGAAGAGCGTTTGTTGCTTCACCATTTAATTTAAGAAGTTCTGCTCCGTGTCTGCTATCCACGCACTTTTGAATAAGATCAATATTTTGTAGATTATGTTGCTTTCCACACTAAAAGATAAGTTAAAGGTAAGTTGAAATTAATGGATAACGTTTGAATTCAAAAGATCACCTTATAAAACGCTTCATTAGGCAAACGGTTATCGCGAATCATGCAGGTCACTACTTCTATACGCACCAACGGATCTTCAATTACTTCCGCCTCCAGGCATGGTATAGGTTCGTTTGGCACTCTATAGCACCATGTTGACAATCAAAAGTATGTTTACCTTCATCTTCTTTGGTTGCCGCCTAACGAAAAACAACTTTTTAATTAGTTGTTAGTTATAATTCACATGAAGCTGGGCGTCAAATGAAAAAGAAAACTGGGTTAACTTAGGTCCAGCCGAAGTCAATATAACCTTGTAATATATGAACCAT
The DNA here is from genome assembly GCA_018150375.1 of Drosophila sturtevanti. Taxonomy (NCBI): domain Eukaryota; kingdom Metazoa; phylum Arthropoda; class Insecta; order Diptera; family Drosophilidae; genus Drosophila; species Drosophila sturtevanti. The sequence goes on from JAECWJ010000390.1 coordinate 112,671, forward strand.
TAGAAATTACATACATCAAAAAAAAAGAAATATAGTTGGATTGTCGACATGAGACATGTCGTAAGTACTCAGTTATAAGAGGTTTGAGTTCGTTCTCGTGGGATACCCCATAATTGATCAATCGCTCCCGTCGATTGGATTAAGGAAATGCTTTGAAAGTTCGACCGTAGCGCTTGCAAAGACATTTAATAATGAAGTAAGCAAGTCGTCCCTGCCGACTTGGAGTATACCCTGTACCAAAATATTAAATATTTCATTTAAACAGACTCCTTCGCAATCCTTATTAATTGAATACAATTTTTCATAAAATTCTCTTAACAAGCCAAAACAGCAAATGTATGCTTTCTCGCTCACTCTTAAGAGTGAACGAAACTAATGCGTCATTTCATAAATTCAAATGGTACATATCGGCTATATAATTGAGTCTACCAAAAATAAATTCTGTAGCTTTAATACAACTCTAGTTATAGATTTTTCTTATTTGCGGGGTGGAAGTGGGCGTGGCAAAAATTTGAAGCAAACTTGATCTGCGTATGGACTAGGCCGATGTTGACACCAAGGTTGGTTGCTCTAGCTCTTATAGTCTCAGAGATCTCGATGTTCATACGGACGGACGGACAGACGGACAGACGGACATGGTCATATCGACTCGGCTGTTGATGCTGATCAAGAATATATATACTTTATAGGGGTCGGAAAATTTTCCTTCTGCCTGTTACATACATTTTAGCGACTTTAATATACCTTGTACCCTATGGGTACAGGGTATAAAAATAGCAATGAAGCTAACTTCGTCCGTGCCGAAGTTTTTATACCCTTGGTGGTTTAATTAATACCTTCCCCCTTATACCCCCCCCCAAGATTTTTAAACATAGTAAATATAAAATTTACAGAAATTTAAATAAAGAAAAAACATTATAAAACAGCGATGCATCGCTTATATGCAAGCCGATCGTACCGCGTGAGAAACGCTTGTGGTCAACCATGCACAACATATGCACGCATATACAAGTTATCATATAAAGCTTTAAACGTGCAAAGCTTGCGCAGCGCACAGGTGATATCAAGCTTTAAAATTATCACTCGAAGCTTTGATCCCACAAAGCTGGAATTTCGCAGCTGATAACATCTTGAGCTTGATAAGTGTGGAGATCTTCGTTTTTCCCCAATTGGCCGGCTGAATAATTTTTATTAAAAGAAATAATTCACACGACGCGCAAATAAAATTAACGAAAAAATAGTTTATTGTGTCTAGGTCAAAGTTGATGTAGTGTGTGCTTGCCTGCCCTTTATATGGGTATTTATTGGTTCTCTGAGCGCTGCGACGAACTCTGCATATAAGAGTATTCGGCAGCAACTGCTGAGAACATAAACAGTTTTAGGGCAGACAAGCAGTGGTTTTGACAATTGATGTACAATTTGATGAACAAAGCAAACATATGTTTTGGCGCTAAGGCCAAGTATTAATTTTATGTTGGTAGAGGCAGAAGGCCTCTACTTAGAAAAGTTCTGCTCCGAACATTCACCCCCCCTTGGAAGGCGCAGGCTTTCAACAGGCTCATCCAGAAGGGGCAGAACGGCTAGCTTGCTGACAGCTCTCTTGAAGAATCCCTTGGCCGTGCGAAGTATGGCTACTCTGCTGACACCATCGGCTCCCGGTATGACGGCCTTGACTCGGGCAAGAGGCCACCTTAGAGGAGTTAGGTTTTCGTTCTTGATGATTACCACCGAGCCAGGTTGCAGGCTAGGCACTGAGGTTTGCCATTTACCTCTTTCTTGCAGCAAAGACAGATATTCGGTGGTCCACTTCTTCCAGAATATTTGCTTCATCTGGGTCAAGCGCTGCCAGCGACTCAATAAATTTGTTTTGAGATGACCCAAATCTGGCTCTTCGAATGCCAAATTAGGTTGCCCATGCAAGAAGTGGCTCGGCGTTAAGACATCCAGGTCGTCAGGATTTTCTGTAAGGGAGAAGAGCGGTCGAGAATTAAGCATTGCAGAGATTTCACATACTAGGGTTTGAATTTCATCAAGTGTGAAAATATAGGTGCCAGCGATGCGATAAAAATGATATTTTGCAGCCTTAAAGGCTGCTTCCCATAAGCCCCCGAAGTGCGGAGAGCGGGGTGGAATGAATTTCCAGTCGATGCCATGCGAAACGCAAAGATTGGTGATAGCCGAAATGTGCGGATCTCCGAGAAATAACTCCCTGAGCTCGGCCAGCTCATTTTTTTGCACCAACGAAATTATTGGCATTATCCGTCCAAATTGTGCGTGGCTTCGGACGTAGACTTATGAATCGCCTCAGCGCAGCTAAAAAACGATTCTGTTGAGAGATCTCGAACTAATTCCAAGTGAGTGGCCTTCGTAGAAAAGCAGACGAAAACTGCGATGTAGCATTTGACAGGTGCTCTGTTCCTGGTTTCTGCCTTATAGAAAAAAGGTCCACAAGTCCACGATCAGCAGGTAGACTGCCCATCATATGCTGCATTAGAACTGGTTTTAAACGAAAACATCGAATGCATTTGCGAATGACTGCTCCAACGTATTTGCGGCCTCCAATTGGATAAAATTTCTGCCTGAGCATTGCAAGCAGTCCTTGAGCTCCAGCGTGCAAAAACTTTTCATGGTAGAAAATTGTAATTGCATTAGTAATTGAATGACCTCTAGGCAACAAAATGGGATGTTTTGCGTCATAATCCAATTCTGAGTTTTGCAGGCGTCCGCCAACACGAATTAATCCAAAGCTGTCCAAAAACACGTTAAGTGAGCACATTGGTCCTTTTTGTGGGGTTCGATTGCTGTGCAGTAACTTAAACTCCTCAGCGAAGCACGATTGTTGTATGATTTTGATGATTAGCAATGTTCCATTTTTAATGTCCTGAACTGTGAGCGGCCCTTTCGATCTTGCAGCGTCCTTGTTTTTAAGGTTGTAAAAGCGATACACGTAAGCGAAGATGCGCTGCAGCGTTCCGAATGAATTTTTATATTTCCAATCCATTGAAATATCTTGTCGCTTGGCCGCCATCAGTACCCTGAGCCGCAGCTCCGGCAACACCATTGGCGTCTGAACGTCAGCCAGCCACTCCGCACTAGATTTTAGAAGAAACGGTGGGCCTGATTTCCAGTGAGCTGAATCTATAAGCTCCGAAGGCGAGCATCCACGTGATAAGATATCAGCAGGGTTTAATTTTGTAGGTACGTGGTGCCAGGTCATTCCTCCGGTCAATTGCTGTTGGGAACAAAAACATTAAAATTTGATGGCTGATCTGACTAGCAATGAACATTACATTGAACATTTAGATCTTTGGTAATTGTTGGGACGAGTTCGGCAAGTATGAGCGCCGCAGAAAGCTCGAGTTTGGGAATGGTCATGGATTTCAAGGGAGCAACTCTGGATTTTGAACAAATCAAATTGGTCGAGATGATGCCGTGCGACTCTGAGCGCATGTAAGCACACGCACCATAGGCCTCGATGCTCGCATCGCAGAAACCGTGAATTTCTATATTGGCTTGAAGCTGCAAAATGTATCGTGGGAATTTAAAATTGGCAATCTTAAACAGCTGAGAGGTCAGATCGCACCACGAAGCGTGAAGGGCCTGAGGCGAATTTTCATCCCACTCCAGCTTTTCCTTCCATAATGATTGCAGGAATATCTTTTAGAACACCATTTTCGAATTGGAAAGTTATCACGGCGTAGAAGCACTTTCACTTGGCGCTTGATTTCAATTACTTCCTCGATTGTGTCTCCTGAGATAAGATCGTCCACATAGAAATCCTGCTGCAATGTGCTAGCGCCTAAAGTAAAGGATTCTTGTTCATCAGAGGCGAGTTACTGCATGGCTCGAGTTGCCAAAAACGCAGCAGCTTTGGTGCCATAGGTGACTGTTTCCAACTTGTAGACTTGAATTTCCTCATCTGGGTTGCTTCTCCACAAAATGCACTGCAAGAAATTATCTGGCTGAGATATCCGCACGCATCGGTACATTTTGCAAATATCACCGCAAAGGGCAACTTTGCGACATCGAAATCGAAATAGAGTGCTAAATATTTTTGGCTGGATGGGGGGGCCTGCCAATAGTAAATCGTTTAGCGAAACGCCAGTGCTTGTCCTTGCGGAGCCATCGAATACCACTCTCAGTTTAGTGGTTGTACTGTCCAATTTCTGGACGCAATGATGAGGTAGAAAGAATTGTGGAAAGGTTTGTATTGATGATAGAGACATATGACCCAAATCGATATATTCTTGAATAAAATCCCCATACTGAGCCTTTAGTTGTGGGTTTTGAGCCAACCTTTTCTCCAGGTTGAGAAATCTTCGCATTGCTATTGGGAACGAGGCTCCAAGTTCAGAAAAACTTTGCCTTGCTGGAAGGCGCACCGAATATTCTCCGGACTGAAGACGACAATAGTTGGCCAAGAAATGTTGCTCGCAACGAAGATCATCGGACGAGATTGACTGTGGCAAAGAATAATCAATATCGACTCTTTGTGGCCTGAAGAAATGTGGGTCTGCCAGATTCAAGCTGTTGGGTATTTCCCAATCCTTAGCATCCAGACTGAAATGCGGCTGCAAGTTCGTTATTGTAGGAGTGACGATCGCAGAGAATGAGGCACTTGTGATCGCGCGACGATATCTACCGATTTGTTGGATGCTAGAGAAATGTTCCCAACGCCATTGAACTGAACGTCTGAAGCGTTAGACTTTAATTGCAACTGATTGATGAATCTCGATGTAATAAGATTCAACTGCGAGCATGAATCTAGAATGGCTCGACAAGGAAAGTATAGACTACTATAGCAGTCGCCAGCACAACGTAGTCATCGGATTGAGATTTTGGGCTTGCAAGAGGAAGGCTAGGTGTTAAATTTGTTAACAAGGTGACTGGAGATTGTGATGATTCTTGTGGTTCGAACGATGGCGTCGCGGCAAGTACTGGAGAATTTGGAGACATGTGCAACAATGTGTGATGCTTAGCTTGGCATTGCTTACATTTGCCAGAATTACATTGCTGCAATGAATGACCTTTTCTCAGGCAGTTTAAACAAAGAAATCTTTTCTTGGCTTCCTTATAACGCACATTTGCCGAGAGATTTAAAAAAAGCTTGATATTTGGAAATGTAATGATCAGACGTATTGCAAAAATTGCAACAAACTTGAGAATTTTGGGACGTGACCAGTATTGACGGCTTACGTTTAATAAATGTTTTTCCCACCTTATGGCTAGGCTTTTGAGTTACCATAGCATTTTCCAAATTTTTCATCATCCCACATCTTTTCTCCAAAAAGAATGACATATCCGGCCATGTAGGAAGCGTTGTTGTTGAAAAGTTCTCCTCCCACTTCTCCTGCGTGCGTTTGTCCAATTTACGAGATATGATGTGAATGAGTAATCCATCAGAAGATGTGCGCTTATGTTGTCACTTAACTGACGTAAACCAGTTGATGAGCCTTGTTCCACCTCTTGCAACCCGAAAATTGGCTTGACGCGTGCCTGAAAATACATAAGTTTATTATCAAATCGAGTTTTTAACAGATCCATCGCCTTGTCATAATTTTCTTCTGAAAGTTCGAGTGAGCGAATTGTATCTAGTGCCGCTCCTCCCAAACTTCCACGAAGATGCTGAAACTTTTCGATTTTGGGTATCCGACGATCTTTGTCCACTGTGCTGATGAACATTGAATAAAATTCCGGCCAATCCATATAGTCGCCATTAAATTTTGGCAACTGCAAATCTGGTAACCGAGACCGGTTGAATTCAGCAAGAAACGATGTGGTAATTTCTTGCGAATTCTGACGCACAGCCGTCGAATTTGCACAACTGAATCCTCGGGCTCCCATTAACTCACGAGAGAGTCTACCTTTAATTCCCATTAAAGTATTTAAAAAATCCATACGATCATCTGTGACCAGCTGAAGTAAATCCAATTTTTCGAAATTGGTTTGAGCCAAATCGAAATCCATTCGCATTTGCTCAATTTGGTCCAGTCGTATTTGCAGCTCAACTTCGTAAAATTCACAAATTTTTTGACACCGCAGCATCCTTCTCTTTGTAATATTCCAGCTCTCCAGGCATTTGGTAGCTGTAAAATGTTTTATGGTTTGCGAATATGCGAGAAAACGAAAACACGAAGAATCAACCGTTGCACTGTTTCTTGCACTCTGCTTAGGCAGCTGCTAATATATATGTATGTATGTATGTTTGTATGGCTAAACCGCGCGAGCCAATCTGTCTGGTTGCTATACACACTATGTATATTCACTGTACGGCACTTTTCCTTATGTATTTTGTTTGCGACACAAGAAGAGAATTTACCGACGGCAAAGCATATACGTATGTATGTATGCACATATGCCTATACGAATGTTCGATCTCTTTGATTTTATTATGTGGGTGCAACGACTTTGCAAACCCAGCGATATGCGAACTTTTTATTGCAACGATATGCAATAAAATTAACGAAAAAATCGAAATAACTGACACGCACATTGACCTAAATCACGTCGGGGTCACCAAATTTTATGTGGAGATCTTCGTTTTTCCCCAATTGGCCGGCTGAATAATTTTTATTAAAAGAAATAATTCACACGACGCGCAAATAAAATTAACGAAAAAATAGTTTATTGTGTCTAGGTCAAAGTTGATGTAGTGTGTGCTTGCCTGCCCTTTATATGGGTATTTATTGGTTCTCTGAGCGCTGCGACGAACTCTGCATATAAGAGTATTCGGCAGCAACTGCTGAGAACATAAACAGTTTTAGGGCAGACAAGCAGTGGTTTTGACAATTGATGTACAATTTGATGAACAAAGCAAACATATGTTTTGGCGCTAAGGCCAAGTATTAATTTTATGTTGGTAGAGGCAGAAGGCCTCTACTTAGAAAAGTTCTGCTCCGAACAATAAGTTTAAAGTCCGCATCCTCGTGGTCCGGGTAGTATCAAAGAGAACTCTAAGAGGCACAACACGCAAAGAGAAAGCTGCTGATGCCAAAAACTAATTAAAGCAAATTGTTCTGCTCACTGTGTATGAATTTTCTCAAACACGTGCTGTGAAAAATACGAAGAAAAAATTATTTTTCTAACAATTATTTCAATTTTCATTTCATTAAAAAAAAAAACACAAACTATAATTCTTGATGTGCGACTCTTCCTTGCTTGAACTAGAATATTTTTTCGAACAATTAACTCTGAACGAGATTAGCTTAAAAATGAATGCAGACCAAGTTAGATTGTTAGTAGAGGAAGCTGTTGAAAGTACACGAAAAGAGTTTGAAAACGAATTGAACAATTTAAAAAATTAAATAAACGGCATAGTTAATAAACCGACAGCAAAAAGGTGGAAAAAGTAAAAATTGTTCCTGGAATAAAATGTGAGGAAACGCTCGATGCTGTGAAAACTCTTCCCGAATTTTCTGGCCAACCTGGGTCATATGTGTCTTGGCGAGAGGCCGCACATAATGTGTACGAGATTTTCAAAGAATTTAATGAGAGCTCACGCCATTTTCAGGCGGTAACAATAATTAGAAATAAAATTAGAGGTGCTGCTGACGGTGTATTATCATCTTTTAGTACAGTGCTCAATTTTGATGCCATAATTGCTAGGCTGGACTTTACTTACTCGGATAAGCGTCCTGCTTATCTAATTGAACAGGAACTGTCTACATTAAGACAGGGAACAACGACAATTCTCGAATTCTATGATGAGATAGAAAAGAAATTGACTCTGTTAACTAACAAGACCATTATGACCTATGAAACAGATATTGCTGATACAATAAACGCAAAATATAGAGGTGACGCTTTAAGAGTATTTATATCAGGATTAAAAAAACTCCTATGCGATATAGTGTTTGCATCCAGACCTACTGATTTACCATGTGCATTGGCACTAGCACAAGAGTCGGAGCAAATCATGAGCGTTATACTTTTGCTTCGCATTTTGCAAAAGGTAGTGCTGAAACACCTCTAAGGAACAGGCAACCAACACAAAAAATAATTAACTCAGATTCAACTCCAGGTCATCGCAATCCATATTTTTCTAATAGACAACCAAATTTAGGTAGTGATGCCAATGCTGTAGTATAGACTAATAGGACCTTTACTGACAACCGGATATTGCAAAAAGTTAACAGCACGCCGGGTGTCATACAATCTTTGGGCGAACCAATGGATGTCGACCCTTCCACGTCCCGTTTCAGACAAAATACTGCGTACTTAGGCCAAGGCCAATCGGGCTGACAAAACCTTGAATCTCAGCAGTGGGTTAATAACCCGCCTGATCGTCAAAGCACTAGGACTAATCGAATTAATCATCTTAATGAGGAGAGGCCTGATTCTGACGCAGCATACAACGAGCGTGGAGAACAAGAGGTTGCAGGGATAGAAGATGACGAGATTAATTTTTTAGGGGTAGTTCCCTCCTGCCATGGATATCTAGATATGTAGGGGGGGAAAAAATAAAGTTGCTGATCGATACGGGAGCATCGAGAAGCTATATCAAACCATTACCTATGCTTAAGGGTATACGGCAAGTTGATAAAGTATTTTCTGTAAAATCCATTCATGGAACTACCTCTGTAACCCATAAATGTAAAATTAACTTGTTCGGTGTAACCTCAGACTTTTTTTATTCTCCCGAATCTTGCATCTTTCGGTGGTGTTATAGGACTTGATCTATTAAAAAATGTTAACGCAACTCTGAATTTCAAAACTAAAGTAATTACTTATGATTCTGGCAGTGAACTTATTCAGTTTTTGGTAGGCCAAGATGTGAGTCATTTACAGTTACAAGCTGAGGCAGTGCCGTTTGCCATAAAGGAACTTTTTCATAAAATGATAAAGCAAAAATCCGGGGTCTTCGCCGATCTTAATGAGAAGCTTCCCTACAATACAAATATTGTTGGAATAATCCGAACACGAGATGAAGAGCCAACACATTCTAAATTATACCCGTACCCTTTGAGTGTTAGGTCGTTTGTCAATAATGAAATACAATTGCTGCTAGACGATGGGATTATTAGACCATCGAGATCCCCATACAACAATCCTATATGGGTTGTCGATAAAAAAGGATACGATGAAAATAAAGTTAGGAAGAAACGGATGGTTATAGATTTTAGAAAATTAAATGCAAAAACAATTGAGGACTCGTATCCTATTCCAAACATTGAAGTCATTGTATCCAATCTGGGCGGTTCTAATTTTTTTACAACACTCGATCTGAAATCTGGATTTCACCAAATCGAGCTAGCAGATCGGGATCGAGAAAAAACTGCTTTTTCTGTTAGTGGTGGAAAATTTGAATTTTGTTGCCTTCCTTTCGGACTCAAAAACGCTCCAAGTGTGTTTCAAAGGGCCATCGATGATGTTTTGCGGGAGCACATCGGAAAATATTGCTTTGTTTATATAGATGACGTTATCATTTTTTCAAAAACAATGGAGGAACACCTTAAACATGTAGAGTTCATTTTATCAAGCCTTTTTGCTTCGAATATGAGAGTATCCCTTGAAAAATCTAAATTTTTTGAAGAAGAAGTCGAGTATTTGGGATTTATAGTCAGTCGCAGTGGGATTAAAACCTGTCCCAAGAAAGTGGAAGCAATCAAAGCTTTTCCGGAACCACGCACTCTAAAATCGCTTCGCTCCTTCTTGGGCTTGTCCGGATACTATAGACGATTTATAAGGGATTACTCAAAAATAGCTAAACCCTTAACAAATATTCTAAGAGGCGAAAATGGCAGTGTTCCAGCGTCGTAGTCTAAAAAAATAGTAATTTCATTAGACGAGAATCAGCGCGAGGCGTTCAGTAAATTAAAACAGATTTTGATTTCAGAGGAGGTAATGCTCTCATATCCAAATTTTTGAAAGCCATTTGAACTTACGACCGACGCTTCTTCAAATGCCTTGGGAGCAGTTTTATCTCAAGATGGCCGTCCCATCACGATGATCTCGAGAACCCTACAAAAAGCAGAAGAGCATTATGCGACCAACGAGAGAGAGTTGCTCGCAATTGTTTGGGCTCTCGAATCATTAAGAAATTACCTTTAAAAAAAGCCTTAAGATTTATACGGATCATAAGCCTCTTACTTATGCCATCTCGGATCAAAATCCGAATTCTAAAATCCAAAGATGGAACGCGTTTAATGAAGAATACGATACAACACTTCTCTATAAGCCCGGCAAGGATAATTTAGTTGCGGACGCTTTGTCTCGCCAGTATTTAAATTATACTGAGGAAAATCAAAATTCGGACGTTGCAACAATTCATAGTGAGGAGTCATATTCAAATACTATAGAATCCGTTACTAGACCGGTCAACTGTTACGCCAACCAAATAATTCTCGAACATGGAATTTCTCCCTTTAAGAAAACTACTATTTTGTTTGGCAAGAAATTAAGACATCTGATCGTATTTACTGATTTTCAAAACTTAATTAACACTGTACATGACTGCGTGAAGTTAGGTGTAGTTAACGCAATTAAGTGTGAAATGTCTGTGCTTGGCAAAATTCAGCATCGTTTGGTGGAGCTTTTCCTTAAAACAGTTTTCCGACACACTGAAGTAATGGTAACCGATATTTTTAACCAAAACGAACAACTAGAAATTATTAATCAGGAACATAATAGAGCTCATAGATCTTCTCAAGAAAACATAAAACAAATTCTTCGCGATTATTTTTTTCCTAGAATGGAAAAAAAGACAAAAGAAGTTGCGTTAAATTGCAAGATTTGTTCGAAGGCCAAGTATGCTAGATATCCAGCGAGACACCCAGTATGCGAGACTCCTATGCCAACTTATGTCGGAGAACTTTTGCATGTTGACATTTACTCTACGGACTCAACTTATTTTCTGACATGTGTGGATAAGTTGTCTAAATTCGCAGTAGTACAAAAGACAGCTTCTCGTACAATTTTGGATGTAAAAATACACCTTCTGCAGCTGTTAAATGTATTCCCTCGAACGAAAACAATTTATTGTGACAACGAGCGCTCTTTGAACTCTGGTACTATTGTGTCCTGCCTTCGCGATCATTTTGGTATCGAAATTGCAAACTCTGCCCCTATGCATAGTTCTTCGAACGGGCAGGTTGAGAGGTTTCACAGCACGAGGAATTGAGGACACAACAGACATAATATTGCTAGCCACTATAGAGAACAACCGAAGTATTCATTCGGTAACAGGGCAGAAACCTATTGACTTATTTAACTCAAACGATAAAGAAATTAATGCGACTATAAATCAGGTAAAAAAGCTCAGGAAACTGAATTAATAAATCATAATAAGAAAACTGTTGATCGTAAATATAAAACAGGAGATAAAGTTATCGTGAAATCTAATAAGAGACTTGCTAACAAACTAACGCCCCTATATACAGAAGCTGTAATTGAAGAAGACTTAGGATCAACGGTTAAGGTTAAGGGAAGAGCTGTGCACAAGGACAATATCAAACAAAATAAAAAAAAAAGATGAAAAAAAGACAAACAGCAATTCATGCTGGTTGAGCAGTTCACATTGTTATATTCATACGATTTTTGTTAGTTTGTAAAATTAGTTAAGCCACTTTGTAGAAGATTATCAACACTTCAAGGAAAATCAAAATCGATACCGTATTGCCTGGATTACTGGATCAATGCCTCAACCAAACTGCATAAAACTCACATGTGCACAGCTATGCGTAAACACTTATGGCCAATCATCTTTTTGGGCACCGAGGAGGCCCCCCCGGAAGGGGGATTAGTTATAAAATAAAGCTATAAAAATTAAAACCTGCCGCAGCACCAAGAAAAAATAAAACTTTAAAAATAAAACCCCAAAGATAAAATCCCAAACATAAATTATTAAAAATAAAAAAAATTAAATTAAGCTTAAAAAAAGTATCCAACTAATTCGAAAGGTAAAAAAAAAAAAAAAAAAAAAAAAAAAAAAAAAAAAAAAAAACAAAAAAAAAAAAAAAAAAAAAAAAAAAAAAAAAAAAAAAAAAAAAAAAAATAAAAAAAACTAAAAAACAAAATTATTAAAATAAAAATTAAAAATAAAATATAAGATATAAGAACACTATGTATCAGTTTTAAACACACAACCGAATTGAGCAGAAGCTCTACCACTTATTATCCCAGAAAATATTACCGCTGCCTTAGGTACCAGCACATGCTCAGGGTGCTACCACAGTTTTCATTTTATCTGAACTTTTCATAACTTGTATAATCAGAATCAAAATTAGATTTTAAGGAAATAATATATGAAAATTTTAAAAATTTCATGTTTTTTGGTGGTAAAACTGATATATTTAAGACATTCAAATTTTCCCATACATCGCCATGGCCACTCTAATATGTACTATGTATATGTGTTTGCATTTCTCTGAATTTAATTAATTTTCTTCAAAATATATTTTATTAATTTACCCTGCAATGTATTGGGTATAAATAAGTGAAATAAGATCTGTAAGTCAAATTTGGCTCAGATAGTTCAACAAAAAGTTTTTTTTCGATAATTCCGATGGTAGCCATTTGTCACTGATGTTCGATTTGAACAAATTTGGTGAAAAGATGCAAGTCCGGGTTCGGTCTAACAACCCGGTGACGACGCAGAAGAGAGAGTGGTATAGAAGTGGAGTGGCAGCCTGTCGGATATTTGTAGTTGAAAGTAGTCGCAGTTGTTTAAAGTAATTTTGTCAATGGACTTAAGTTGTTATACTGGTAAATTTTATAAAACCTACTCGTCTAAATATCATAATAAACAAAATAAAATCGTACATGTTTAAAAAGCTTTCCTACCGAGTTTTACTCTCTGATTTAAAATTGACGGTCTAAGAAATGCAAAGAAATAGCAGACGAATGTGGGTTACCAATTATGATTAAGAATATTTACATGTTATGGGATCGGAAGCACTTATTTTCATGCGTTAGCAACGCATTTTCACTCTTGTGAAAATAGTGCTGGATTAAAAAACAATAAATATCTCAATATATAAACAAATATCAGCATAAAACATTAAATTATGCAAATCTAGTTGAAATAAAATGTGTTAAAATCTTTTTGCGACTGATGATTTTGACAAACTATTTAATACAAAACTCCATCATCCTATAGGAGTGGCATTCAATCCCACCAATAATAAGCTTTATGTGGCTCATATGTATAATCACAAAATAAAAGTTGTCGATACTGAAACAAACACAATATTCACATTAGTCGTGAAGAGTTCTGAAACAATCACAGTCTTCTTAAAATAGATTTAAAAACGCTTGATTCGGATCCACTTTACTGAACTTAAGCCGAGTTTCGCCAGCTAGCGAGACAGGTGAAGTGCGATAACCACTGGAGGATAGCTGCAACCAGGTACTTCGCAAAAATCTTCCGTTTTATCATAACAAAACGGACACTATACCGTTTGATCTCAACAAAACAGGCACTATAAATATACAGCTGAGCCCCAACAAAGGTGGTTATTACTTACATGCTTGAATAAGGGTTTCGAGGTAAATATGAGAAGTGGGTGGCTAACCAAATGTTCTGTTGAATTAGAGATTCAGCTTAGAGAAAAAGATTTTATTGATACACTTTTCACCATAAAATTTGTGTGGAATCTATGCAACATTAAGTACTGTCTAATGAAGAAGTTCTCAACATGATATATTAATAAATGTTAATTACAAAGTATACTTTAGTTTTAATCATTTTAAAAATTTGTATACCCTTGCAGAGGGTATATTAATTTTGGTCAGAAGTTTGCAACGCACAGAAGGAAGCATCTCCGACTATATAAAGTATATATATTCTTGATCAGCATGAATTGCTGAGTCGATATGACCATGTCCGTCTGTCCGTCTGACCGTCTGTCCGTCTGTCTGGATCAACAGCTTCTCCTCCGAGACCATAAGAGCTACAGAGCTGAAATGTTCAGCATAGGCTCCTTTTTGCTGCAGGCATTGTATATCTCGGAATCATCCCGATCGGACGACTATGTCATATAGCTCCCATAGGAACAATCGGTCATAAATAAGGTTTATCCTCAATAACTGTTGTTTTTCAACCAAACACCATGAAATTTGATATTTATGAGTTTAATATGCTTCTTGATACTTCAACCTGAATCGGTTGGCTATATCATATAGCTGCTATAGGAATAATCGGTAGAAAAAAAATTTTGTATGAAAAATTTTTTTCCTCAAGCTGAAAATTTTGAATTTGTAAATTTGGTATGTTTAATTTACAATAATGCTTCGGGTGAATTATGTAGAGAAAATCTGCAAGGGTATACGAACTTCGGTACGGCCGAAGTTAGTCCATCTTTCTGGTTTTTTCTAAATTTACATAGTTCCCATAAGGGAGCTATCGATTTTTGCAGATTTTATCAACTTGGTCAGAGTCACCGGCTGCTTTACAGACTTCTGCTAATAAATTTTTTAAAATTGACGGTTGTCTACCCTGTGAACCATCTATTATTACTGTTGGAATGAATGTGATCGGTGGACGAAGAGCGTTTGTTGCTTCACCATTTAATTAAAGAAGTTCTGCTCCGTGTCTGCTATCCACGCACTTTTCAATATGATCAATATTTTGTAGATTATGTTTCCACACTAAAAGATAAGTTAAAGGTAAGTTGAAATTAATGGATAACGTTTAAATTAAAAATATCACCTTATAAAACGCTTCATTAGGCAAACGGTTATCGCGAATCATGCAGGTCACTACTTCTATACGCACCAACGGATCTTCAATTGCTTCCGCCGCACAGGCATGGTATAGGTTCGCTTGGCACTCTATAGCACCATGTTGACAATCAAAAGTATGTTTACCTTCATCTTCTTTGGTTGCCGCCTAACGAAAAACAACTTTTTAATTAGTTGTTAGTTATAATTCACATGAAGCTGGGCGTCAAATGCAAAAAATTGTGAGAAACTTTAAGTCTGCTTTCAAATAAAATCCAGCAGAACATATTCATGTTCTAAAGTTTGTTCCGAACGTAAAATAATTTAAGACAATTTAAACAATTTAAACAGACTAGAAAACTGGGTTAACTTAGGTCCAGCCGAAGTCAATATAACCTTGTAATATATGAACCATTAGAAATTACATACATCAAAAAAAAAGAAATATAGTTGGATTGCTTTTAGTTTCTGTGATTTTTATTGAACATTTATTATTATTGAATTTTTGGCCCATAATAGTTTCACACACATAACCGCCCTTCCACGACAAGGTCTCAATCCTCAGTGGGGAATATTTACAATAGCTTATATATAAGGTTTTTACACAATCAATTAACTTAATACGAGGACTGCTATTTAAATTTGTCGGAAATCGACATTTTATCGCTGGTTTACAGAATGTTCGTAGTACAGACGGATGTGTGCCTCAAAAATCGATGGTGCGCGTGAACTGAATGTGCAAGATCGACATGAGACATGTCGTAAGTACTCAGTTATAAGAGGTTTGAGTTTGTTCTCGTGGGATACCCCATAATTGATCAATCGCTCCCGTCGATTGGAGTAAGGAAATGCTTTGAAAGTTCGACCGTAGCGCTTGCAAAGACATTTAATAATGAAGTAAGCAAGTCGTCCCTGCCGACTTGGAGTATACCCTGTACCAAAAAAGGATATTTCATTTAAACAGACTCCTTCGCAATCCTTATTAATTGAATACAATTTTTCATAAAATTCTCTTAACAAGCCAAAACAGCAAATGCATGCTTTCTCGCTCACTCCTAAGAGTGAACGAAACTAATGCGTCATTTGGTACAAAGCAACATGCGCATGCTATCTCGCTCACACATCGAACAAAACATATATACGTATATCTCCGATATTTATTGTCTGATTCTGGTCAAATTAATATATATCACATAAATTATTAGGGGTCGGTATAAAATTGTCTTCCAAAAAAAATTCTGACCTTTACATACAACTCTAGTTTTAGGACTTTTTCTTATTTGCGGGGGTGGAAGGGTACGGGGCAAAAATATTAATGAAGCTAACTTCGTCGTGCAAGTTTTGACTAGGCGGATAGTTTGATTAATAACTTTTCCGTCATATCGGCCTCAAGATTTTTTAAACATAGTAAATATAAAATTTACAGAAATTTAAATAAAGAAAAACATTATAAAAAAGCGATGCATCGGTTATGCAAGCCGATCGTACCGCGTGAGAAACGCTTGTGGTCAACCATGCACAACATATGCACGCATATACATATGTATTACATATAGATATAAGATATAAGAAAAAACTGATACAGTTTTAAACACACAACCGAATTGAGCAGAAGCTCTACCACTTATTATCCCAGAAAATATTACCGCTGCCTTAGGTACCAGCACATGCTCAGGGTGCTACCACAGTTTTCATTTTATCTGAACTTTTCATAACTTGTATTTCAACGTATAACGTATTATTTCAACCGATTGTAGTCTAAATTTATGTAAATAGTTACAGTTAGAAATTAGATTTTAAGAAAATAATATATGAAAATTTTAAAAAATGCTTGAATTTCATGTTTTTTGTTGGAAAAACTGATATATTTAAGACATTCAAATTTTCCCATACATCGCCATGGCCACTCTAATATGTAGGTATATGTGTTTGCATTTCTCTGAATTTAATTAATTTTCTTCAAAATATATTTTATTAATTTACCCTGCAATGTGTTGGGTATAAATAAGTGAAATAAGATCTGTAAGTCAAATTTGGCTCAGATAGTTCAACAAAAAGTTTTTTTCGATAATTCCGATGGTAGCCATTTGTCACTGATGTTCAATTTGAACAAATTTGGTGAAAAGATGCAAGTCCGGGTTCGGTCTAACAACCCGGTGACGACGCAGAAGAGAGAGTGGTATAGAAGTGGAGTGGCAGCCTGTCGGATATTTGTAGTTGAAAGTAGTCGCAGTTGTTTAAAGTAATTTTGTCAATGGACTTAAGTTGTTATACTGGTAAATTTTATAAAACCTACTCGTCTAAATATCATAATAAACAAAATAAAATCGTACATGTTTAAAAAGCTTTCCTACCGAGTTTTACTCTCTGATTTAAAATTGACGGTCTAAGAAATGCAAAGAAATAGCAGACGAATGTGGGTTACCAATTATGATTAAGAATATTTACATGTTATGGGATCGGAAGCACTTATTTTCATGCGTTAGCAACGCATTTTCACTCTTGTGAAAATAGTGCTGGATTAAAAAACGTTAGCCACAATAAATATCTCAATATATAAACAAATATCAGCATAAAACATTAAATTATGCAAATCTAGTTGTAATAAAATGTGTTAAAATCTTTTTGCGATTGATGATTTTGATAAACTTTTTAATACAAAACTCCATCATCCTATAGGAGTGGCATTCAATCCCACCAATAATAAGCTTTATGTGGCTGATATGTATAATCACAAAATAAAAGTTGTCGATACTGAAACAAACACCATATCCACATTAGTCGTGAAGAGTTCTGAAACAATCACAGTCTTCTTAAAATAAATTTAAAAACGCTTGATTCGGATCCACTTTACTGAACTTAAGCCGAGTTTCGCCCGCTAGTGAGACAGGTGAAGTGCGATAACCACTGGAGGATAGCTGCAACCAGGTACTTCGCAAAAATCTTCCGTTTTATCATAACAAAACGGACACTATAAATTTTGTAATTAAGTTGTCAGCAGACCTTAAATATACAGCTGAGCCCCAACAAAGGTGGTTATGACTTACATGCTTGAATAAGGGTTTCGAGGTAAATCCGAGAAGTGGGTGGCTAACCAAAGGTTCTGTTGAATTAGAGATTCAGCTTAGAGAAAAAGTTTTTATTGATACACTTTTGACCATTAAATTTGTGTGGAATCTATGCAACATTAAGTACTGTCTAATGAAGAAGTTCTCAACATGATATATTAATAAATGTTAATTACAAAGTATACTTTAGTTTTAATCATTTTACAAATTTTTATACCCTTGCAGAGGGTATATTAATTTTGGTCAGAAGTTTGCAACGCACAGAAGGAAGCATCTCCGACTATATAAAGTATATATATTCTTGATCAGCATGAATTGCCGAGTCGATATGACCATGTCCGTCTGTCCGTCTGTCTGGATCAACAGCTTCTCCTCCGAGACCATAAGAGCTACAGAGCTGAAATGTTCAGCATAGGCTCCTTTTTGCTGCAGGCATTGTATATCTCGGAATCATCCCGATCGGACGACTATATCATATAGCTCCCATAGGAAGGATCGGTCATAAATAAGGTTTATCCTCAATAACTGTTGTTTTTCAACCAAATACCATGAAATTTGATATTTATGAGTTTAATATGCTTTTTGATACTTCAACCAAGTTTGATCTGAATCGGTTGGCTATATCATATAGCTGCTATAGGAATAATCGGTACAAAAAAAAATTTTGTATGAAAAATTTTTTTCCTCAAGCTGAAAATTTTGAATTTGTAAATTTGGTATGTTTAATTTACAATAATGCTTCAGGTGAATTATATAGAGAAAATCTGCAAGGGTATACGAACTTCGGCACGGCCGAAGTTAGTCCATCTTTCTAGTTTTTTCTAAATTTACATAGTTCCCATAAGGGAGCTATCGATTTTTGCAGATTTTATCAACTTGGTCAGAGTCACCGGCTCACAGTGGTTGCGCTTGCACTGAGCCGCGGTCAAAAGTACTTCTAGTGGTGATATCGCAATGAAATTTTCACCAAAAATTTAAAAAAATATAAAAATACTGTAAAAAATTTGGACAAATCGGATCATTATATCATATAGCTGCCATACGAACGATCGGTCGAAAATAAACTTTTAGTACAAAAAAATCATTGTTGGGCAATTTCAACCAAATTCACACAAAATGTGTTAAGTAACATCTTAAACACACACCCCAAGTTTCATTAAAATCGGACTACGATATCATATAATTAATAATTAATTATTATTATTAATAAAAATTAATAATATTAATAAAAATTAATAATATTAATAATTTTGTTTTTTTCTTTGTACAAGGCACCTTTCTTTGTCCAGTAACATATGGATCAAAACTTAAGAGCAATCTATTTAATAAATCCGTATTTGTTGCAATACGTGACATTTTTCTAGAGTGTTGTTCTCTAAATTTTTTAATATCTTCATTTTTTGGTTCCGCAGCTTCTTCTGACAATTCTCCTATTGAAACTAGCGCATAATTAATTATGTCCGGAGCATGAATTAAAACTTTATGGATAGATGGCGGATGGTAATACCAGGGATACAATTTTATTAAATCTTTTGCGGTGTCAATTGCATATTTTCCAAATTTCTCCACATTAATTTTATACCCAGAAGCCATCCACTGCAGAAGTGTTGAACATCTGATCAAAACCTTTTCATACAACCCCGTTATTTCAGAAGACAATTTGGTATTGCTAAAAGAAAAGTCCTTGCTGAATTTCCATCGTTTGAAGTTCCATATCCTCCACATTTTGGCTTGTCCACTTTTAAACCCATTTTAAAACGGGTATTGGACAACTTAATATTTCCCATAAAGTTACAATTCTTTTACAAATGTACCCAATACGATTCCGCAATTGTATCAACTCGAAAATGTAGCCGCTGTCTTCTATGTTTGTTGCCTTGTCCTTCAGTCACCTTTTTCAATGTTTTGCGGTCCAAAACACAATTATAAGATTCGCCTACCAAAATGAGATCCATACGGACAAACAAATTAAAATTATTATTTAATAAACAAAAAAATTTGCACACAAATACTACGGGCGAATACGAAGACAAAGACAAAAGCAACAGTAGGTAAAATGAAGTAAGCAAGTCGTCCATGCCGACTTGGAGTATGCCCTGTACCAAAAAAGGATATTTCATTTAAACAGACTCCTCCGCAATCCTCATTAATTGAATAAAATTTTTCATAAAATTCTCTTAACAAACCGCAACACAAAATGCATGCTTTCTCGCTCATTCACATCAGTGAACGAAACTAATGCGTCATTCGGTATAAAGCAACATGCGCATGCTATCTCGCTCACACATTTCAGTTGCTGCTGCCCATAGAACTTCAGTACAAAACATATATACGTATATCTCCGATAATTATTGTCCGATTTCGGTCAAATTCGGTCAGATGTCACATATTGGCTATATAATTGAGTCTACTAAAAATAATTACTGTAGCTCTAATAGTACTCTAGTTATAGTTTTTTCTAATTTGCGGGGGCGGAAGTGGGCGTGGCAAAAATTTGAAACAAACTTGATCTGCGTAGACACTAGACGGATGTTGACACCAAATTTGGTTGCTCTAGCTCTTATAGTCTCTGAGATCTCGATTTTCATACGGACGGACGGACAGACGGACAGACGGACAGACGGACATGGTCATATCGACTCGGCTGTTGATGCTGATCAAGATATATATACTTTATAGGGTCGGAAAATTTTCCTTCTGCCTGTTACATACATTTTAGCGACTTTAATATACCCTTGTACCCTATGGGTACAGGGCATAAAAAATACATGCAGCGCAAAGTGACCTTGAAAAATGTAAGACGTCATTGGTTTTTTTACGTTAGTTCAGACATCCGCAAATTTCCGCAGCTAAACTAAACGCATTTATTACCGTAATAATCAGACGATTACAATGACATATAACTCCTTTGTGGCATTTTGTGGCAACACAACTAAAAATCCAACTAAACATGAAAAAGACATTCACAAAACACTTAAAAAGGATTAAAACAAATAAATTAATTACATAAGAACATTTTAATTAGTTGGTTAATTATTAATATCACAATTTAAAGTAAATACCTTCAACTTCAAAATTCGTGTTAGAGAATTTAATTTCGTACACTCAATATGACGTGCGACCTGTTTGAAATGCAATTTTAAATGTGTAAGAAGCTTACTGAGCACTGCACCTGCGCGAAAACGACCACGTGCTCATGATTTCAATGCTATTTTTTGAATGTCCTGTTGCAAATCCAGATAAAATCGGGTTGCCATTCAAAAGTTTGGACATTTATTAGACAATATGATTACATTTTGTCAAAATATTTTGTGATCGATTTTTTGACTTTTGGCCTATGGGTGCAACCACTGCCGCGGCTGCTTTACAGACTTCTGCTAATAAATTTTTTAAAATTGACGGTTGTCTACCCTGTGAACCATCTATTGTTACTGTTGGAATGTGATCGGTGGGCGAAGAGCGTTTGTTGCTTCACCATTTAATTTAAGAAGTTCTACTCTATGTCTGCTATCCACGCACTTTTCAATATGATCAATATTTTGTAGATTATGTTTCCACACTAAAAGATAAGTTAAAGGTAAGTTGAACTGTCTTCAGCGTTGCAAATTTGAGTTTTCACAAAATCCGAAATTATTCTATAATTTCGTCAATTCTAAACGTAAGACATCTGTCCTTCCATCCCGAATTTCTTTTGAAAATAGTACAGCGGACACTGATCAAGAAATTGCTGATTTGTTTGCTGATTTTTTTAAAACAACTTATTCCTCCACGGAATATCGAGCGATTCTTTCGTATCCTTACCAGTTGAAAAAGTCTAATTGTATCTATAATCCTTTGATTGATGAAAGTTCGTTACTTAGCGTGCTTAATTTAGTAAAACCAGTGTACTCTCCTGGCCCCGATGGGATACCAGGCTGTGTACTCAGATTTTGCGCAGAGGCTCTATGTAAGCCAATTTGAAAACTTTTTGTATTGTCCGTTAACTCTTCAACTTTTCCATCTATTTGGAAGAAATCCTATATCATTCCTCTTTATAAGAATGGTAGGAAATCCGATGCAACGAACTATAGGGGTATCTCTAAATTGTCCGCTATTCCTAAAGCCTTTGAAAAGATAATTACTTCTCAATTGCAACATTTTTGTAGCTCTATTATTTCACCAACTCAGCATGGGTTTGTGAAACATAGATCTACAACCAATAACCTATTAGAATTTACATCTTTGACGATCGAAGGATTTAAGAATGCTAGGCAAACTGATGTCGTTTACACTGATTTCAGTAAGGCTTTTGATTCTGTTAATCATGCGCTTCTTCTTCTTAAGTTAAGTAATATTAGCTTTCCAAGCCCTTTACTTGGTTGAATTCGAGAATATCTGACAAAAAGAAGTCAAAAGGTTCTTTTCAAGTCCTCATATTCTAGGTCCATCCATGTGACTTCGGGAGTGCCTCAGGGCAGTCATCTGGGACCTTTGCTTTTCACATTATTCATAAACGATCTTCCCTCAGTCATAAATCACTCTCGAGTCTTTATGTATGCGGATGACGTTAAGATTTGTCTTAGTTTTAAGGACATGGCCTCCCCATTTCGGTTGCAATCTGACCTTCACAACTTCGAGTCTTGGTGTGGACATAACTTGCTTAACCTGAACACTTCTAAATGTAGTGTATTAACTTTTTTCAGAAATACTCCACAGATTGTGACATATTTTCTTAATAATAGTCCTTTAAAACGCCTCGATGAGATAAATGACTTGCGTGTCCTTATGGACCGAAAGTTATCTTTTAAGTCTCATATTTCCACTACTGTCGGCAAAGCTATGGGAGTTCTTGGGTTTGTAAAAAGATGGTCAAAGGAATTTAATGACCCTTACACAACCAAAATTCTCTTTACTTCATTGGTCCGTCCTATCCTTGAGTATGGATCTTGCATATGGGCACCTCAATATGACTCACACCAAGCAAGAATTGTATCTGTCCAAAAGCAGTTCCTACTCTTTGCTCTTCGTGGTCTGAACTGGGATCGCAATATCAATTTACCATCGTACTCTAGTAGACTTCTTTTACTTAACCTACCTTCTCTAACTAACCGTAGAGTAATGCTTGGCGTGATCTTCATCCACAAGCTCCTTAATGGTGATATAGACTCGCCTGAGCTATTGAGCCGCGTAGCTTTATCTGTTCCTTGTAGACCTCCTAGAAATTTCATACCTCTATCACTTCCACGCTGTTCTACTAACTATGCTATGCATGAACCTTTTCGAGTCTTTTGTTCTGATTACAATGTAATCAGTTCTGAGCTCTCTCTTCCTTTACTAAAAACTTCTATCTCAGCTTATTTAGTTCGTAACTAGATGTAGAATTCGTTTATTTGTCTGTGTTTTGTGATCTTATTCCAGCGTCTCGAGCCGTACGTTATGCGGTATGCGCCCCTCGGTCGGTTGGGCGGGAGGTGTGGGCACTTAGTGCACCCGTTGGGATATTTTTATTATTCTTTGCTACCGCTGCTGTCGCTGCCGCTGCTACCGCTGTTGCTGCCGTTGCTACCGCTGTCGCTGCCGCTGCTACCGCTGTCGCTGCATTTGGTTAAATTTGCATTTTGTTGTTGGGTGTTTTTGGCCATTCCCACAGTCTGTCCGTTGCGTAAGAAATGCTTACACAGCGCACGTGGCGGAAGTTGCTGTGGTTGGGGTATAGAAGTTGTTGTTGTGTCTTCTTCTGTGCAGTGGGCGTAATTTGAGCTATAAGGCCAACCTGTCGTTGAACCCCTTGCGCAAGAGCTTAGTGCGCAAGTTCTTAATGTCGTAGAACCTTATGCGTTAACTCATATAAGTGGCTAATCATATTGCGGCACTTGACCGCGGTTATATTATGTAAACAAAGCGACAAAGTGTCTCTATGTTTATGCGCTTGATATTCTATTATTAAATTTGGGCATATGACCACTTTACATATTGTATACACTACAATACGGTGGGCATATTCTTGTTTGGCATATAACATACTACAACTTCAGAATAAAAGATTCGAATATGGCTTTTGCGACAGTTCTTTATGTACTCTTTTACATGTTTAGTCATGTTTTTCCAATAATATTGTCTCTTTATTTTTGATATCGTTTTAGTTATACCTGTAAAGATTAAAAGGTTTCCGCTGCCATGTAAAGTTGAAATTTACAATCAAATAATAAAACGTTGATTGTTCCTTGACGGTATAAACCGAATTGAATTTATTTTATAAAATGTTCTGTTGCTTAGCCTAAGAGTTTTTAGTATATAAGTAAGTTTGAGTTCTGTCGCTCAAAGCAGCGGCAGAATGGGAGTATATAGCATGCCATATGTATTTGTATATAATTGTTGTAATATGTATATAGGTGCGTTTTGACCATTAAATTTGTGTGGAATCTATGTAACATTAAGTACTGTCTAATGAAGAAGTTCATGATATATTATGTTAATTACAAAGTATACTTTTGTTTTAATCATTTTACAAACTTTTTTCAAATTTACATAGTTCCCATAAGGCAGCTATCGATTTTTGCAGATTTTATCAACTTGGTCAGAGTCACCGGCTGCTTTACAGACTTCTGCTAATAAATTTTTTAAAATTAACGGTTGTCTACCCTGTGAACCATCTATTGTTACTGTTGGAATGAATGTGATCGGTGGACGAAGAGCGTTTGTTGCTTCACCATTTAATTTAAGAAGTTCTGCTCCGTGTCTGCTATCCACGCACTTTTGAATAAGATCAATATTTTGTAGATTATGTTGCTTTCCACACTAAAAGATAAGTTAAAGGTAAGTTAAAATTAATGGATAACGTTTAAATTCAAAAGATCACCTTATAAAACGCTTCATTAGGCAAACGGTTATCGCGAATCATGCAGGTCACTACTTCTATACGCACCAACGGATCTTCAATTGCTTCCGCCGCACAGGCATGGTATAGGTTCGCTTGGCACTCTATAGCACCATGTTGACAATCAAAAGTAAGTTTACCTTCATCTTCTTTGGTTGCCGCCTAACGAAAAACAACTTTTTAATTAGTTGTTAGTTATAATTCACATGAAGCTGGGCGTCAAATGCAAAAAATTGTGAGAAATTTTAAGTCTGCTTTCAAATAAAATCCAACAGAACATATTCATGTTCTAAAGTTTGTTCCGAACGTAAAATAATTTAAGACAATTTAAGCATTTTAAAACTAGAAGGCTGGGTTAACTTAGGTCTCTGAATTTAATTAATTTTGTTCAAAATATATTTTATTAATTTACCCTGCAATGTGTTGGGTATAAATAAGTGAAATAAGATCTGTAAGTCAAATTTGGCTCAGATAGTTCAACAAAAAGTTTTTTTTCGATAATTCCGATGGTAGCCATTTGTCACTGATGTTCGATTTGAACAAATTTGGTGAAAAGATGCAAGTCCGGGTTCGGTCTAACAACCCGGTGACGACGCAGAAGAGAGAGCGGTATGGAAGTGGAGTGGCAGCCTGTCGGATATTTGTAGTTGAAAGAAGTCGCAGTTGTTTAAAGTAATTTTGTCAATGGACTTAAGTTGTTATACTGGTAAATTTTATAAAACCTACTCGTCTAAATATCATAATAAACAAAATAAAATCGTACATGTTTAAAAAGCTTTCCTACCGAGTTTTACTCTCTGATTTAAAATTGACGGTCTAAGAAATGCAAAGAAATAGCAGACGAATGTGGGTTACCAATTATGATTAAGAATATTTACATGTTATGGGATCGGAAGCACTTATTTTCATGCGTTAGCAACGCATTTTCACTCTTGTGAAAATAGTGCTGGATTAAAAAACGTTAGCCACAATAAATATCTCAATATATAAACAAATATCAGCATAAAACATTAAATTATGCAAATCTAGTTGTAATAAAATGTGTTAAAAATTTTTCAGAATCTTTTTGCGATTGATGATTTTGATAAACTTTTTAATACAAAACTCCATCATCCTATAGGAGTGGCATTCAATCCCACCAATGATAAGCTTTATGTGGCTGATATGTATAATCACAAAATAAAAGTTGTCGATACTGAAACAAACACCATATCCACATTAGTCGTGAAGAGTTCTGAAACAATCACAGTCTTCTTAAAATAGATTTAAAAACGCTTGATTCGGATCCACATTAGAGATTCAGCTTAGAGAAAAAGTTTTTATTGATACTGTAAAGATTAAAAGGTTTCCGCTGCCATGTAAAGTTGAAGTTTACAATCAAATAATAAAACGTTGATTGTTCCTTGACGGTATAAACCGAATTGAATTTACTTTATAAAATGTTCTGTTGCTTAGCCTAAGAGTTTTTAGTATATAAGTAAGTTTGAGTTCTGTCGCTCAAAGCAGCGGCAGAACGGGAGTATATAGCATGCCATATGTATTTGTATATATTGTGAAATATGTATATATGTGCAGAAGGCATATACATGCGCTTGGTACCGAATGGTCAGAACGTCATAGTGCTTACGCTGCAGTTCTCACGCTGCGGGCCAGTCCACATACATAAATTAGTTTTTTATTTACGAAAGTTTTTAAGCCGTCTGGCTTGTTTATTGATTTCTTTGAAACTAAATTTTACAATTGACAAATTTTATTATTTTTATTATTATTTGCTACCGCTGCTGTCGCTGCCGCTGCTACCGCTGTTGCTGCCGCTGTTACCGCTGTCGCTGCCGCTGCTACCGCTGTCGCTGCATTTGGTTAAATTTGCATTTTGTTGTTGGGTGTTTTTGGCCGTTCCTGCAGTCTGGCCGTTGCGTAAGAAATGCTTACACAGCGCACGTGGCGGGAGCTGCTGTGGTTGGGGTATAGAAGTTGTTGTTGTGTCTTCTTCTGTGCAGTGGGCGTAATTTGAGCTATAAGGCCAACCTGTCGTTGAACCCCTTGCGCAAGAGCTTAGTGCGCAAGTTCTTAATGTCGTAGAACCTTATGCGTTAACTCATATAAGTGGCTGATCATATTGCGGCACTTGACGGCGGTTATATTATGTAAACAAAGCGACAAAGTGTCTCTATGTTTATGCGCTTGATATTCTATTATTAAATTTGGGCATATGACCACTTTACATATTGTATACACTACAATACGGTGGGCATATTCTTGTTTGGCATATAACATACTACAACTTCAGAATAAAAGATTCGAATATGGCTTTTGCGACAGTTCTTTATGTACTCTTTTACATGTTTAGTCATGTTTTTCTAATAATATTGTCTCTTTATTTTTGATATCGTTTTAGTTATACCTGTAAAGATTAAAAGGTTTCCGCTGCCATGTAAAGTTGAAATTTACAATCAAATAATAAAACGTTGATTGTTCCTTGACGGTATAAACCGAATTGAATTTATTTTATAAAATGTTCTGTTGCTTAGCCTAAGAGTTTTTAGTATATAAGTAAGTTTGAGTTCTGTCGCTCAAAGCAGCGGCAGAACGGGAGTATATAGCATGCCATATGTATTTGTATATATTGTTAAATATGTATATATGTGCGTTTTGACCATTAAATTTGTGTGGAATCTATGTAACATTAAGTACTGTCTAATGAAGAAGTTCATGATATATTATGTTAATTACAAAGTATACTTTTGTTTTAATCATTTTACAAAATTTTTTCAAATTTACATAGTTCCCATAAGGGAGCTATCGATTTTTGCAGATTTTATCAACTTGGTCAGAGTCACCGGCTGCTTTACAGACTTCTGCTAATAAATTTTTTAAAATTAACGGTTGTCTACCCTGTGAACCATCTATTGTTACTGTTGGAATGAATGTGATCGGTGGACGAA
This sequence comes from Drosophila sturtevanti, assembly GCA_018150375.1. Taxonomy (NCBI): domain Eukaryota; kingdom Metazoa; phylum Arthropoda; class Insecta; order Diptera; family Drosophilidae; genus Drosophila; species Drosophila sturtevanti. The sequence goes on from JAECWJ010000390.1 coordinate 140,198, forward strand.
GAGCGTTTGTTGCTTCACCATTTAATTTAAGAAGTTCTGCTCCGTGTCTGCTATCCACGCACTTTTGAATAAGATCAATATTTTGTAGATTATGTTGCTTTCCACACTAAAAGATAAGTTAAAGGTAAGTTAAAATTAATGGATAACGTTTAAATTCAAAAGATCACCTTATAAAACGCTTCATTAGGCAAACGGTTATCGCGAATCATGCAGGTCACTACTTCTATACGCACCAACGGATCTTCAATTGCTTCCGCCGCACAGGCATGGTATAGGTTCGCTTGGCACTCTATAGCACCATGTTGACAATCAAAAGTAAGTTTACCTTCATCTTCTTTGGTTGCCGCCTAACGAAAAACAACTTTTTAATTAGTTGTTAGTTATAATTCACATGAAGCTGGGCGTCAAATGCAAAAAATTGTGAGAAATTTTAAGTCTGCTTTCAAATAAAATCCAACAGAACATATTCATGTTCTAAAGTTTGTTCCGAACGTAAAATAATTTAAGACAATTTAAGCATTTTAAAACTAGAAGGCTGGGTTAACTTAGGTCCAGCCGAAGTCAATATAACCTTGTAATATATGAACCATTAGAAATTGCATACATCAAAAAAAAAGAAATATAGTTGGATTGCTTTTAGTTTCTGTGATATTTATTGAACATTTATTATTATTGAATTTTTGGCCCATAATAGTTTCACACACATAACCGCCCTTCCACGACAAGGTCTCAATCCTCAGTGGGGAATATTTACAATAGCTTATATATAAGATTTTTATACAATCAATTAACTTAATACGAGGACTGCTATTTATATTTGTCGGAAAACGACATTTTATCGCTGGTTTACAGAATGTTCGTAGTACAGAGGGATGTGTGCGTTTTGTTTATTAATTAATTAATAAAATTCTCTTAACAAGCCAAAACAGCAAGAGCATGCTTTCTCGCTCACTCCTAAGAGTGAACGAAACTAATGCGTCATTTGGTACAAAGCAACATGCGCGTGCTATCTCGCTCACACATCGTACAAAACATATATACGTATATCTCCGATATTTATTGTCCGATTTCGGTCAAATTCACATATTCACATAAATTCAAATGGTACATATCGGCTATATAATTGAGTCTACCAAAAATAAATACTGTAGCTTTAATACAACTCTAGTTATAGATTTTTCTTATTTGCGGGGGCGGAAGTGGCTGTGGCAAAAATTTGAAACAAACTTGATCTGCGTATGGACTAGGCGGATGTTGACACCAAGTTTGGTTGCTCTAGCTCTTATAGTCTCTGAGATCTCGATGTTCATACGGACGGACGGACAGACGGACAGACGGACATGGTCATATCGACTCGGCTGTTGATGCTGATCAAGAATATATATACTTTATGGGCGAATGGCATATTGATAAATTGTAGGTTCGGTTTATGTTCAGGGATGATTGAAGTTTTTTTTGCTATTTTCTTCGATTGCCGGAATCTCGGGGGTGATTTGTAGAATTACTTCTTTTTTGTTAGTTCGCCTTTTTGAGACAAACACAATTAGTATTATGAAAACAATGGACAGCCCCAGTAAGCCGATGCTGTTTGTAGGAAATTCAGGTGTATGGTATTGTTGATTTGTAGGTTGTCTAGTGTCTTTAGACTAAGGACTCGTAAGCGTTTGGCCTCTGATGCTGATATCTGTATTATTTGTGTGCCGGGATTTATATTCGTTTCTTCCATGTTGGAAAAGACTGGGTTGTTAATCATGACTGAACAATTGTGGTATTTTATTAATAGTGTGCCGCGTACAATTTCATCAATGTTTTCATATTTTATTCTGCCTTGAAAGTTGTTTAGCAGAATGGTGTCTTCTTGAATTTCTTCGACGCTTTCGATGTGGTCTGCATTGCTGTAATCGCATACCGAATTTTTACCTAATAGAAGTCTGGGAATACAATCATTATATCTTAAATCTACTAAATTTTGTTGTTTACAAATTTTTATGTTTTTATATTTCTTACATTCTGTTCTTAATCCCAACATGCTAGTTTTATGCTTAAATATTTCTTTGAATTGTAGATTGACAATTGAGTTTTCTTTGATTGTGGGCCTGATGAGGAGATTTTCGTAATTTTCTTTTTCGAGATTGGGTATTCTAATAATGTATAAAATTATGGTATTGATATGCAAAACGGATATGTCCGCGAATTCTAGTATTTCGTCTATTGAAAAATTTATTTGTGCTTTATTTATTTCTTTTGTATAACATTTGAATCGTTTTCATTTATTAGAAGAGTGTTTATAATGTTTAGTTTTTCCCATTGTATGGCGTATTTTATGTTAATTATCTCTTCTTTGACCAGTCGCAATTGAGTTTGGATATTTATGTCGAGATTGTTAGTAGGGAAAGAGTATTTTTGATCCTAAACGTGTATTGATTTTTACAAAAATTGTCTGTCCAGGTTTGTATATTTTTATTGGTTTTTGGGATTGATTATGGTATTTAAGGTCTTTGCTTTGTTGTTCTTTTAATCTTGTGATATTGTGTTTGCGAGCTTGTTCATATTGTGCGGGGTCTGTGGTAATCTTTCTGCCAAAGAATATGTCTAGTGGGCGTTGCTTGGTAACTAAGTGAATGGAACCGTTGTATTCATAAATGACCCTATATGGAAGATCTGCAAAGTTTCTGTCTATGCCTTCTCTTTTAAAGCATCTCATTATTTCGGATAGGGTAGAATGTAGTCGTTCTATTTGTCCGTTTACTGAACTTTTATAGGGTGGTACTTTAAAAATTTCTATGTGGAGTTGGTCTTTCATCATAAAGGAAATAGAAGCTGAATTGAGCGATTTTTCATTGTCTATTACTACGAATTTTGGTACTCCATAGTAGAATAGAATGTCGTGTAATGGTTGTCTGATATCTTCTATTGCTTTGGATTTTATAATTCTGCCCTGTGCGAGTTTAGAAAATTTTTCTATTGCGGTCAGCACGAGATGTTTTTCAGTAGAGTAGATATCTATGTGGATGATGTGCCCTGGATATTCGGGAATCGGTGGTTCTTTTAAACTCGGGTTTGTTGGTCGTCTATCATATTTCTCTTCTTTACAGATCCTACATTGTTTTATGATTTTTTGGATTTTTTCTTTCATTTTAGGAAAATAGTATTTCTGTGCAATCTGTTTTTGGGTTTCTAGTGCATTTCTATGTGCTCTATTGTGGGTTTTTAAAATTTCTTCTTCCTGATCTGAATCTTTTTCTAAGTCCGTTATTTTCTTTTGAGAGAATTTTATTTTGAAAGTATTGAGCTGGGTCGGGAAAATATTTTGTATTTCTCCCATGATATCCTTGAGAAGGTCAGTTTCTGTAAATTGTCCTTTAGTATTGTAGTGTCTATGGATGGTGGGGAAGGGTATGCTGAAATCATATTGTTCTTTTTCTTCTTTTGCTGTTATGATTTCATTTTTATAAACGTTTATAGGGACTTCTACACTGGGAATGAGTGGCTTGAGCTATCTGCACTGTGGACTGTTGCTGTCATTGAATTGATTTGTGCTCTGGACAATGCGTCCGAAACTATATTTTCTTTTCCTGGTTTGTAAACTAGCTGATAATCGTATTCTTCTAATAATGCTGCCTGTATTAATTTTTCTTTAATTGAGTTGATGTTAAGTCTGTTTTTAAGAGCCATGAATTTTTCTTTTGAGAAGATTACTGCATTTAATTGCTTAAGGCTGTCATTGCCTAGAATGGCGTCAAATGATTTTAAGGTGGGTAACATGAAGAATTTTATTTTTACGTCTTTTATGTCAAATAAATTTGCTTCTATGTGTTCTGTTATTTTGACGTTACCGCCTACGGAGATTACTTCGAATGGTTCTATGTTTCTTTTTGGCTTTGATACTAGTTCAGGTTTAATGTAATTATTGTTTGACCCTGTATCGATTAAAATTTTTAGAATCTTTCCTCCTCCAAGCTTGCATTCAATATATGGAAGTGAGGAGGACTTTATTTCTAAAAAATGTATGTCAGAGTGTTCAGTTTGTTCGTCATTACCCCAATATTCATCCTCAGTTGGAGTTAACTTGCCTTGATTGTATTGATTTGTCTACGTCCATTGGTTCGGGACGAGGGAGCGGCTTTGGTCCGCGTGGACGAGGGGGTGCCTTGGGAAAATTATAGTTTGGTTGTTGTACGAATTGTTGTCCATTATAAGTCATTTTATTTTGTGGGAAGCTAGGATATTGATTGTACCTTATGGGTGGTGCCGGTTGTGGCTGTGGTCTGTGAGATTGTATTGGATGACGTGGGCTATTGTTCTGAATTATTGGTGGGGATCGGAACAGTTGTGGGTGACCTTTGTGGTTAACTTGAGAAGCGACGTATTTTTGAGGTAGGTCGGCGGGTTCTTTGATTGCTAGAAGTCTAGAAAGATCACCGTTAAGTCCTCTGATAAAAGTATTGTGTGCTTTGTCGCGATATACCTCGGTCAACAGTCGCTCAGATTCTTTAGCTATGTCCATACAACCCACTTTGTTGAGAATAAGCGACAAATGTTTGTAAATTGCTGAATGATATTCTTCGACTGATTGATTACCTTGGGTCAGTCCATTCATCTGATATTCTAGGGTTGTTATGTCCCCTTTTATCAACATAGTGTGAAGTCAAGTATTTAGAAATGGCATTCAAGTGGAACATTATAGGATTCTAAAGCGGTGTCTGCTTGTCCGACTATTTTATTCCTTATTGTGTGTAGGATACAAAAATACCTAGGTCTGCCTTCTTGACCTGCATAGGTTTTCATTACTCTATCTACACTTTTCTTTCATGAACTAAATTCAGCTGGATTTCCATTAAGTTCTCTTAATCCTTTAACTATATCGGGGACTTTATCTAATTCAGAAATTCTGTTACTATATTCGGGACTAATTGTTACATCGGGGACATCAAAAGGGCATGAAGTAGATTTAAATGCTTCAGTAATGTTATTATGTGTCGACTACGATTTTAGAAATTAGTTGTGTTAGTTGATCTATGTTCATTTGGGTGTTAGTAGGAGGAGGTGGATGTGAAGTCGATGCTTCATCGGACAACATTAACGGTCTTATCAAATTGTATTTGCCATGATTAAAAAATTTGTATCTTATATTTTTGAAATATTTAGTTGAGAATTTTTAGTTTTATATATTTTTTTTTTTTTTTTTTATTTTAAATTTACTTGTTGCTAGAATGATTACATGATTATTCAATAAAAAATTTTTTAAGCTTATTTTTTTTGATTTTAGCAATTTTTTCTTTACTTTAAACTTAATATTTTTTTTCATGATTTAACTAACATTAATAATTTTTTTGATCGATTATTTAGATAATATTTGTTGAGCTTTTTCTTTTTTTCTGATTTAAATAATTTTTTCTTTAGTTCTTAATTTTAGGTTCCGCAATCTTCTCCTCTCCGGTGGTTGGCTAGGAGCGGGTCTTATAGCCTTGACGATAGCTGATTAGCACTTAACAATTGTGTTGTTACCGTGCTTACACTTTTATTTTTATTTCGTGTGTTTGAATGTTTTTGTTTCTTTAATAGTCACAATAAAAAAATAGTTTATTTTTATATCGCGGAGTTTAACTATTAAGAAGTATTGGCCAGCGGAGGTAGTAACTTATAAACTGTTAGTAGCTATGTCGTTACTCCTTTTAGCATTTATAATTTACTATTCTCTCGCGCGGGCTGGTCCCTGCTCGGGCGCCATTTAAAAAAACAAGTTATTCGTTGTTTTTATTTATATCGCAGCGAGGCGACTTATTTATTTAATTATTAAATTGAAACTGAAAATTATTACAAATTTGGCAGCGGCAGCAGCGTCGGCGGTTGCGCGTGTTGTTTCGGAATTTCCTTGAGAATTTTTCGCCTGAGCGGATGCATTGCAGACCTTAGGTCAGTATTTTTGGCCTGGTGGTGGTTATACTTGGTGCTTATGGAGATTGGTTTATTCATGTATTACACCATACCAGTAAGTTTGAATTAGATCGATTAATAAACACCGACATGAATTAATAAAATCAATAATGTACCCCCAATCAGAAATAGTATGTTTTTGTTAGAAAAACTTTTTTTTTAAGATACCTCAACCACGTGATATACAGATGAGAATTATATTTTTACATCATACCAGTAAGTTTGAATCAGATCGGATAATAAACACCGACATAAATCAATAAAATCTATGAATCAACAGAATCAAACATCAGCATCAGTATGTACATATGTGTATGCAGCCAATTAAATACGTTTATACATATATGGGCATTTCCGCAAAAAGGTCAACCACGAGACTCAAAAAAAGTACTCAAGATCTTGCTGATTTTCATTATATATTATTAAGAAATGTTCAAATTTTACATTTTTATGTCAAAATAATGAAGAAAATTTTATATGTAAAAAATAATTGCAATTAAAGTTGGGTTTGTATGTAAATTAGAATATTCAGATGAATTTATTCAATTTATTACGAACCATAAGTTGTGTGGTCGGAGTACTGGTTAAGACTAAAACTTAAGCTAAAGACAAATTATATTTCTGCCTAGCCTGGAGTGTTCACATAATTGCAAAAGTGCCGATCTTGCAGCATGTGTAAGACCTCACATTACTACTTCCATTGCTTAGCCAGCGTTATGCAGAGCATAACGTGGGAAGTGCTGATTATCGGATAATTGGCTGTTTATGTTAACTCCTCCCCTACCTAAGTCAAGGACGTCCTCGTTCCTTTCTAGACTTTTGATAAGGGTTAGGAGGCTTTGTTGCAGTTGGCGCTGTTTCTTTACATGCCAGAGTCTGACTATGACGCAACAGACTGCGACGAAGCATAATGAGATGACTCCTGATAATATTGGTCGGGACACTAATTTTGCTTCTAAGTCTCCAATAGATATTAGGTTCTCATTGTTCAACCTATGAAGATACGGGAGGCTGAGCACCTCCTGGTGGACGGTAATGTTTACTAGTGACAGTGCCGCTGAGCTAGAAGTGCTCTTAGGAATACCATTGTAATTTTTATAGACGGTTCCGTTTAGTCGCACTTCGTTTGTGAAGGTAATGAGATAAGTGACATATTTTTTTTTATTAGGACGCCTTTACCTACAACTGTAATGGCATCTAAATGGCTTGGCTGGGTTTCGCAGTGTGCCGTGCCTCCAGAATGCAGCTGCTTTGCGCATGTTTCCGTCAGGGACAGTTGGCAAAATGACGTAGAAATGGCCTTATTGCAATTTGACAATGCTACAATCCGATTGCCGCATTCACCCACATTATTGTCTTCTCCCAATCGGAGCGTTATGCCGTTTTTCTGAACGGGATCCAAACTAGGTTTTGAGAACTTAATAATAAAATATAGATATTCTGGATTTTGTATCACCTTAATGCTAGATGCTTCAATAATTGCAGAAATGCTTACATTCGAAGAGTGCTCATTTATCAATTTCGTTAATTCATCAAAATTTAGAATAGTTGGGTTCACAATATTTACTTTTGCTAGTGAGATTGCAAGTATAATGTTTTGTAATTCAGATATGATTATTCTATTTCTAGATAGCAAAATTTCAAATTGTGTCAATTTGAGTGTTTTTGGCAGTTTTTATTAGTGTGTTGACGGTATCTGTTATTTTATTAATTTGCAGCTGTGTTCTAGTATTAATTTCTACCTGTTTCCTTTCTGAATCTATGAGCTCTTTTTGTTGAAAGCTTAATTGTTGCCAGTCATCGAAATCCGGCGTAACTGCAAGTACCTTCAACGCGGTACCCAGAATGTTAAGGCTCCTAGCATGCCTATGATGAATTTCCAGTTCGGATAATAAATTGCCGATCTGTTCCGTGTCTGCTTTTAGTATTTTCTGCATGTGAGATTGTGGGAACATCTTTATCGAATCTAGTGTCTCTTCCTTGATTTCAATGTATGCCGAAAGATTTGTCGTATGACGTAAGTACCCAAATTCTTCCCATAGCCAGACACTGCCTCCCTCTATAGGTATGTAGTTCGAGTTGGTAAAGTCCGTTAACTTGGCTGTCACCGCGAATACGAGAAGTATTAAAAGAATCCTAAAGTAAAATGAAACGGTATTTCTTATTTATTGTCTTAACTTATTTTTCCTTATCTAATATTGTCCTTATGAACCACCCCCCTCTTATAAGCACGGTAGTGCCCATATCTGCTTGTACTATCTCCTCTTCATATAGGTGTTGTCTTATTTCCTAATCTCTTATTATTTTTTACCAAGACTTTTTCTCCTACCTGATAGGATCTAACCTGTCTGTTTCTATTACGATATTCTAGCGAATCATTTTGTGTTTTCTTTAAATGGTTTTCATTTTCAATAAGAGTTTTTGGTGATTTTTCTCTTATTAATTCGGATGGCGATTTGTTCGTAACCGAATGTATTGTCTTGTTATATTGAATCCTAGCTATTAGCATGAGGTCTATTGTGTCCTCGATTTTTTGTCCAATTTTAAGCACCTTGCGAATTCGATAAGAGTGCTATGGAACCGTTCTACCTGACCATTAGAGTTGCTGTGTAAAGGGGGAGCATTAACAATGGAGATTTGAAAGTTATTTTGAAGTTATATTTTCAGTGTTTCTGAATTTAAAGATCTCTCATTATCGCAGTACATTGTGCGAGCTGCCGGAAAAATGTTAATTAACTGTAGCAGTGGCGACTTGATGTCTACTGTTGCACGCGAAGAAATTGGTTGTATTACCGCAAATTTAGAGAATTTGTCGATACAGGTTAGAAAATGTTTCCCATCAGTGGAAAAAATATCGACATGTAATATTTCCCCAGGATATGAGGGAATTGGTGTTTCGGATATTTCATGTTTTTTTGGGTGTCTATCATATTTTGCTTTTCTACAGATCCTGCAGTTGCAGTTCTTGTCATTTTTGGAAAAAAATACTCTCTCAGAACTTGTTTCACATTTTCTTGAGCTGCCCTATGAGCTCTGTTGTGTTCTGTGGTGACTATTTAAACCTGTTCGTCTTTGTTAACTATGTCTTGAACGAGTGTCTTGCAGTGCTTAAACGTTGTAGATGGGAATTCGTTAATTAGTTGATGCTGAATTTTTGCTAAAGTATGCAAATCGCACTTTATCCCGTTTACAACATTGGGATTGATTTTTTCCCTTAGGACCGGTAACAAATCAGAGTAGTTATCGAATTCTACGACATGCCGAGTTTGTTCTCCAAATAGAATAAAAATACGACAAGATGGAGCATCCGCTTGTTCAATGATTATCTGGTTTCTGTAACAGTTAACCAGTTTGTCTGAACTCTGTATAGTGTAAGTCAATGATATTTCGCTGTGGACCGTGCTATCACCGTCTTCTGCTATGTTTGAAATTGTATCATTTTCCAATGCATTAATATGTTGGCGCGAAAGCGCATCAGCCACATAGTTTTCCTTACCGGGCTTATAGAAAACATTGGCTCCATGTTCGTCAATGAATGATTTCCATCGTTTGATTTTGGAGTTTGAATTTCTGTCCGAGACAGCGAATGTAAGTGGTTGGTGGTCTGAATTTTTAATGCCCAAACGATGGCAAGTAGTTCTCTCTCATTTGTGGCATAGTTCAGTTCAGGTCCTCTAAGAGTCCTTGAAATCATCGTAATGGGCCTGCCTTCTTGTGATAAGACAGCCCCTATGCCAGACCCTGAAGCGTCAGTCGTAAGGTCGAAGGGCTTATGGAAATTTGGGTAGCGTAGCAAAACATCTTCAAATGCTAATATTGATTTTATTTTTTCAAATGCTTTTAATTGAAGATCATTGAATGTGATCCAAAGTTTCCTGGACTGACTCGTGCTAACTTTACCATTGTCACCTTTTAGAATGTCTGTCAACGGTTTTGCAATAGAGGCGAAATCTTTAACAAAACATCTGTAGTAACTGGCTAGTCCAAGGAAAGAGCGGAGACCAAACAGGGTCTCCGGAGTTTTGTACTTAATAATTGTTTTTACCTTATCCGGCGATGAAGAGATTCCGTTTCTTGAAACAGTAAACCCAAGGTATTCTACGCTACTTTTGAAGAAATGTGACTTTTCTTCAGAAACTTTCATGTTTGCATCCTTTAGACGCTGGAGAACCCAATCTATGTGCGTTAGGTGCTCTTCCTTTGTTTCAAAAAAAATTATTATGTCATCCACATAAACGTGGCAGAATTTTTCGATTTGTTCTCTTAGAACATCGTCAATTGCCCTTTGAAATATACTGGGCGCGTTTTTCAAGCCGAAGGGTAGCCGGCAAAATTCGTATTTTCCGTTGTTTACGGAGAATGCTGCCTTCTCTCGATCCCGTTCCGAAAGGGTTATCTGATGGAACCCACACTTCAGATCCAATGTCGTAAAATATTTTGATTTTCCCATATTGGCTAAAATCATTGTAACATTTGGAATGGGATATGTATCGCTAATTGTGATTGCATTCATTTTCCTGAAGTCAATTACCAATCGCTTTTTTTTCTTTCCTTCTTCATCAATTGCTTTTTTATCAACAACCCAAATTGGGTTGTCATAGGGTGATGAAGAAGGTCTAATAATGTTGTCCTTCAGAAGTTGTTTAACTTCAGAGTTTACGAAATCCGCTGCACCCATCGGATATTGGTATAGTGTCGTGAAGACTGGTGCGTTGCTTGTCGTACGAATCGTAGCAACAATATTTGTATTAAAGGGTACAAATATTACAACGAGAGGCACGTCGGCGTCATTGATTTTTTAAAAATTGACATTTTTGCATTCAAGGAATTGAAGTTGTTCAATACCATTTTTCAATTTAATCTGCCGTTTGGCTAAATTGATAACTGCGCCCGCTTGTTTTAATAAGTCCAGGCCGATAATACCATCGAAAAGTGTTAAACATGGTAATACAAAAAAATCTGAAGTTACATTAAAAATTCGAATCTTACATTTCCTATCAACTACGCTAAACCCATGGATGGATTCTACTGTGAAAGGGGAGTCTGCTGGCAAACTTTTCAGTTCTAGACCGGGTATTATATAATTTTTTGAAGCTCCTGTGTCTATCAGCAAACGGATTGTTTTCCCTGCGCACGTTTTCTATATGAACGTGAGCATGTCCTCTAAAGAATTCACATTGTCACAGTCAAGCATGTCATCTTTACAATTTTCTGATTCGACTTCAGATTCTTGATACTATTGATTGTTCTTTTCTAGCTTTGTTGAATCATTTTCGCTTAAGTGATTCACCCTTTGATGTTTCTGATTTGAATTACGAGTGCTACCACTGTTTGCTCGTTTGTTTGTAAAATTTTGCTGTTGATAGGTATTTTGCTGATAATTTGGATTTGCACCTTGTTGCTGGCCATATGCTGGGTTGTCTAAATTTTGAAGAGGTTGGATCAACATCCATTGGTTCACTAGATTCCTGGTTGGCTCTTAGTTGGGAACCCCCTTTTCCGGAATCCTGATTCCTAGTGTAATAAGGATTTTTTCCTACGTTTCTATTTTCCTGATTATATGTTTTCTTGCCTTTCACTTGTGGTCTCTGTTCGTTTTTAGCCACTTTTTCCTCCAGGCTTTTTGCATAACTACTTGCAAATATGTAACGTTCTTGGTTATGTTCTACCTCCTGAGCTAATGCTAAGGCGGATGGTAAATCCTTAGGGCGAGATCCAAACAAAGCGTCCCTGTACACTTTCCTAGTGCCTGATATGAAAACTGATAACGCGTTTGCTCTATATTTTTCATTCATACAGTTTGCCAACGATGTCTCATGAGTCATGGTGGTCTTGTTTGTGAGTAAGGCCAGTTTTTTCTCAACTTCCTCATAGTATTCTTCCAGGGACAAGATTCCCTGAGTAAGCATGGCCATTTCACGTTCGAGCAGATATATAGGTCTTTTGTCCGCGTATGTAAAATCTAATCTGTCAATAATTGCATTAAAATTCAGTACAGTATTGAACGACGCCAATACATTGCCTGCTGACCCTTTTATCTTGTTCCTTATGATCGCTACCGCTTGGTAGTGTTTAGAACTCCCCTCGTATGGTCTAAAAAGTTCATACGCAACATGTGCGCATTTTCGCCATTCCACATATGTCTCTTGTTTACCCTCAAAATCTGGCAGGGTCTTCACGACGTCTAAAGACTCTTCATATTTAATACCTGGTACAATTACCACTTCCCTGTGTGCTTCTAACACGGGTACGGGCGCCTGCACCCTCATATTTCGAACTTCATCTGTGAGACTTAATATTTTATTTTCTAATTCTGTTTAAATTTGCTGCAACTGTTGGTGATCCATTTTTTTGATTGTTTTTTCTTGAATTAAATTAGTGGATAGATCAATAGCTTTGGAATATGGGCCTTAACTGGTTGGCCTTAACTTTCTGAATGATTGACACAATAAGTCTATATCAGGTCACTCATAGACAGGGTTTTTTTCACTTTTTAAATTTTATAAATTTGGGAAAAGAAATAAAATTTTCACTCTTGCAATTTTTCTTTACTTTCAATCTCACTTGCTTTAGATTCTCAAAAATATTTATTATTTATCAATAACAAATGGTTCCCAAAAATATTTATTTTTTAACAATAACAAATGGGCACTCTACTTACATAATTTATTTTTTTGTATTCTTTAAAATTAGTAGTCGTTTCTCCGGCGGCCTTCTGGTCTTCTTTTTTTTCAGTTTGGTTGGGTTTTCTTCTCCGCTGCCATCACCAGCCCGATGACGTGTTTCTTATTCGTTTTGTTTCAGTCTCCGCTGCCGTTACTAGCCCGATGACGTGACTAATTTTGATTTGTATTTTTGAAAAGAAAATTCTTTTCTCTTTTTTTTGATGTTGATTTTGTTATTATTTGTTAATTTATTCTTTTTTTTTTGTTCATTTATTTAGCACTTTACAGACTTGGCTAATTTTGGTTTGTATTTTTGGAAAGAAATTTTCTTCTTTCTCCTTGTTTTTGTAGTTGATTGTATTTGTTAAAAAACTTTTTCAAATTTTTCTTTTTAGTTTTTGTTCATAGCACTTTGTAGAGTTGGCTAATTTTGGTTTGTATTTTTGGAAAGAAATTTTCTTCTTTTTCCTTGTTTTTGATGTTGGTTTTATTTGTTGAAAAACTTTTTCAAATTTTTCTTTTTTATTTTTTTTTTTAACCCGTGTTGGGCGCCAATTAGAATATTCAGATGAATTTAGTCAATTTATTACGAACCATAAGTTGTGTGGTCGGAGTACTGGTTAGGACTAAAACTTAAGCTAAAGACAAATTGTATTTCTGCCTAGCCTGGAGTGTTCACATAATTGCAAAACTGCCGATCTTGCGGCATGTGCAAGACCTCACATTACTACTTCCGTTGCTTAGCCAGCGTTATGCAGAGCATAACGTGGGAAGCGCTGATTCAGCGGATGATTGGCTGTTTATGTTAACTTGTATTATGACCTGGGTATGCTTTATAAGCTTATTTTGAAAACATATTTACTACAGTAAGAGTTCCTGTACCGAAGAGCTTCTTTTCTTTAAATGTACTTAGATAAGTGAACTTAAGGTAAAAAATATAAAGGGAGCCAAAAGATCACGAATTAACTACAATTTTGATTATCTTTGATCCGATCTTCTTCTGTCGCGTGAGTGACCGAAAAACAACATAAGTTGTCTCAAGTTTTCCATTATAATTGTATATGTAACTGCACTGAAAACTGCAGTGGAAAAAATGTCGCGTGAGAGACCCAGAAAAATAAATTTGAAAAACAGTATAGGAAAAATTTTTAAAAATCATAAGTCTAATAATAAAGCTTGACATCTCTGATTTATGGAAAAATATTTAAGGTCCAAAATTCTAACACAATTCGCAGAGTTTGCCCATTGTTAGCAATGATCTCTAAAGCCATGGCTATTTTTATCTCAAAAACTAAAAACCGAAGGCTCTCAATTTTTTACGATTGATAATACTCACATGATACTACAAAAAATTATTAGTGATGAATTGTAAAATATTTGATGTTGTTTGATTTATTCAACATATAACGGTTTATTTTGCTTCCGAAAGTCGTGTGAGCGACGGCGGAAATGCCCATATATGTACTTTTATATGCATACACAAACAACAAACATACATACATACATATATGCGAACACGTGCTTGAAAAAACTACAAGCAGAGTAGTGCAAAACAGAAAGAGACAGCGAACTATTTGTATAGTGTTGTTGTTTTTTTTTTTTTGAAGTCGTCCGAAATTTTAGAGAGCAAGAAGCTGGACGCTTGCAATGTAGACTGAAATAGCGAAGTGGCGAATTTTAAGTTTGGGAGTGCAGTAGGTAGAGCCCAATTCTAGAAATCACATGAGCGGTTCAATCCCCGCCGTGGCGAACTCGAATTTTTTCTTACTTTTTTTTTTGTTTTAATTTAATTTTTTAAATTTTATATTTCCAATTCTTAAAATATCTTGAATCCGATATGACAGAGAAAGTAATCAATTAATCTGCAAGGGTATACAAACTTCGGCACCGCCGAAGTTAGCTTCGTTGATATTTTTTTTATTTATTCGTTCAGGAAAAACCCAACTGTCGCCAACTAGAGAAAACTTTAAGTTCCCAAACAATATTATAGACACTTCTAAAAATCACTCATCGGGGTTTCTAAATATTTGTCGAAGTATGACAGAATTTTAGCTCCTACCAAAAAAATATCGTCGATGGTAAATAGTTGGAGGTCAATCAGTTTACAATATTACTGATGAGTAGGGAGTACAATTTTACGGCCCCCTATGTGGAAATCAAATAGAGTTCTTCGCATACACATTATTTTAGCTTTAAGGGAGCGAACAAGTGCACATAAATCGGTCTCTGACACCAATCTGGGTAGCTTGATTGCTCTTCTGACTCAGTGCAAATAATTTTGCGAGAGCCCCGAGCTCGCCTTCTATTAATTGGCTAGCTGAAACTTCTTCAGAATTGCTTTCTTTTTATTACGTTGCAATTCTGCAAGAACTCCTTCTATGTCACTCCATGTCATCGAAGACATAAAATTTTCGGTTGTTTTCTTGTATCCACGTATTGTGAGCCCGGTACGTTTATTATCATTTCTGACAAGTTCGAACTTATTCTATCGTCAAGAAAAAAAAAGCATTACATTTTCCCTTAAGGAGATGGCTAGAGCTGCATTTAAGTTGAATCGCCTACATCGTATGATTTTACGTTTTGTTTGTAGCTTAACAGAACCATTTCCTTCAACTTGAGCTTGAAGTTAGATTAGCTTTACCCTATCTTTCATCGCCTCCAACATCTTAAATTATTACGTAAGATTCTGGTGATCTTGCTGTTGTTTTTTTTAAATCAAAACTTCCCCAAGCTAATTTTATTTAAGGATGTTTTCTTGCCTTTCACTTGTGGTCTCTGTTCGTTTTTAGCCACTTTTTCCTCCAGGCTTTTTGCATAACTACTTGCAAATATGTAACGTTCTTGGTTATGTTCTACCTCCTGAGCTAATGCTAAGGCGGATGGTAAATCCTTAGGGCGAGATCCAAACAAAGCGTCCCTGTACACTTTCCTAGTGCCTGATATGAAAACTGATAACGCGTTTGCTCTATATTTTTCATTCATACAGTTTGCCAACGATGTCTCATGAGTCATGGTGGTCTTGTTTGTGAGTAAGGCCAGTTTTTTCTCAACTTCCTCATAGTATTCTTCCAGGGACAAGATTCCCTGAGTAAGCATGGCCATTGCACGTTCGAGCAGATATATAGGTCTTTTGTCCGCGTATGTAAAATCTAATCTGTCAATAATTGCATTAAAATTCAGTACAGTATTGAACGACGCCAATACATTGCCTGCTGACCCTTTTATCTTGTTCCTTATGATCGCTACCGCTTGGTAGTGTTTAGAACTCCCCTCGTATGGTCTGAAAAGTTCATACGCAACATGTGCGCATTTTCGCCATTCCACATATGTCTCCTGTTTACCCTCAAAATCTGGCAGGGTCTTCACGACGTCTAAAGACTCTTCATATTTAATACCTGGTACAATTACCACTTCCCTGTGTGCTTCTAACACGGGTACGGGCGCCTGCACCCTCATATTTCGAACTTCATCTGTGAGACTTAATATTTTATTTTCTAATTCTGTTTAAATTTGCTGCAACTGTTGTGGATCCATTTTTTTGGTTGTTTTTTATACCCTTGCAGAGGGTATATTAATTTTGGTCAGAAGTTTGCAACGCACAGAAGGAAGCATCTCCGACTATATAAAGTATATATATTCTTGATCAGCATGAATAGCCGAATCGATATGACCATGTCCGCCTGTCCGTCTGTCCGTCTGTCTGGATCAACAGCTTCTCCTCCGAGACCATAAGAGCTACAGAGCTGAGATTTTCAGCATAGGCTCCTTTTTGCTGCAGGCATTGTATATCTCGGAATCATCCCGATCGGACGACTATATCATATAGCTCCCATAGGAACGATCGGTCATGAATAAGCTTTATCCTCAATAACTCCGTTGTTTTTTAACCGAATGCCACGAAATTTGATATTTATGAGTTTAATATGCTTCTTGATACTTCAACCAAGTTTGATCAGAATCGGACGACTATATCATATAGCTCCCATAGGCACGATCGGTCATAAATAAGGATTATCCTCAATAACTGTTGTTTTTCAACCGAATGCCACGAAATTTGATATTTATGAGTTTAATATGCTTCTTGATACTTCAACCAAGTTTGATCAGAATCGGACGACTATATCATATAGCTCCCATAGGAACGATCGGTCATAAATAAGGATTATCCTTAATAACTGTTGTTTTTCAACCGAATGCCACGAAATTTGATATTTATGAGTTTAATATGCTTCTTGATACTTCAACCAAGTTTGATCTAAATCGAACAACTATATCATATAGCTCCCATAGGAACGATCGGTCATGAATAAGGTCTATCCTCAATGTCTCTGTTGTTTTTCAACCGAATGCCACGAAATTTGATATTTGTGAGTTTAATAAACTTCTTAATACTTCAATCAAGTTTTATCAGAATCGGTTGGCTATATCATATAGCTGCTATAGGAACAATCGGTACAAAAAAAAATTTTGTATGAAAAATTTTTTTCCTAAAGCTCAAAATTTTGAATTTGTAAATTTGGTATGTTTAATTTACAATAATGCTTCTGGTGAATTATATAGAGAAAATCTGCAAGGGTATACGAACTTCGGCACGGCCGAAGTTAGTCCATCTTTCTAGTTCTTGAATTAAATTAGTGGATAGATCAATAGCTTTGGAATATGGGCCTTGACTGGTTGGCCTTAACTTTCTGAATGATTGACACAATAAGTCTATATCAGGTCACTCATAGACAGGGTTTTTTTTCACTTTTTAAATTTTATAAATTTGGGAAAAGAAATAAAATTTTCACTCTTGCAATTTTTCTTTACTTTCAATCTCACTTGCTTTAGATTCTCAAAAATATTTATTATTTATCAATAACAAATGGTTCCCAAGAATATTTATTTTTTAACAATAACAAATGGGCACTCTACTTACATAATTTATTTTTTTGTATTCTTTAAAATTAGTAGTCGTTTCTCCGGCGGCCTTCTGGTCTTCTTTTTTTTCAGTTTGGTTGGGTTTTCTTCTCCGCTGCCGTTACCAGCCCGATGACGTGACTAATTTTGATTTGTATTTTTGAAAAGAAAATTCTTTCTTTCTCTTTTTTTTGATGTTGATTTTGTTATTATTTGTTAATTTATTAATTTTTTTTGTTCATTTATTTAGCACTTTACAGACTTGGCTAATTTTGGTTTGTATTTTTGGAAAGAAATTTTCTTCTTTCTCCTTGTTTTTGTAGTTGATTGTATTTGTTAAAAAACTTTTTCAAATTTTTCTTTTTTAGTTTTTGTTCATAGCACTTTGTAGAGTTGGCTAATTTTGGTTTGTATTTTTGGAAAGAAATTTTCTTCTTTTTCTTTGTTTTTGATGTTGGTTTTATTTGTTGAAAAACTTTTTCAAATTTTTCTTTTTTATTTTTTTTTTAACCCGTGTTGGGCGCCAATTAGAATATTCAGATGAATTTAGTCAATTTATTACGAACCATAAGTTGTGTGGTCGGAGTACTGGTTAGGACTAAAACTTAAGCTAAAGACAAATTATATTTCTGCCTAGCCTGCAGTGTTCACATAATTGCAAAACTGCCGATCTTGCGGCATGTGCAAGACCTCACATTACTACTTCCGTTACTTAGCCAGCGTTATGCAGAGCATAACGTGGGAAGCGCTGATTCAGCGGATGATTGGCTGTTTATGTTAACTTGTATTATGACCTGGGTATGCTTTATAAGCTTATTTTGAAAACATATTTACTACAGTAAGAGTTCCTGTACCGAAGAGCTTCTTTTCTTTAAATGTACTTAGATAAGTGAACTTAAGGTAAAAAATATAAAGGGAGCCAAAAGATCACGAATTAACTACAATTTTGATTATCTTTGATCCGATCTTCTTCTGTCGCGTGAGTGACCGAAAAACAACATAAGTTGTCTCAAGTTTTCCATTATAATTGTATATGTAACTGCACTGAAAACTGCAGTGGAAAAAATGTCGCGTGAGAGACCCAGAAAAATAAATTTGAAAAACAGTATAGGAAAAATTTTTAAAAATCATAAGTCTAATAATAAAGCTTGACATCTCTGATTTATGGAAAAATATTTAAAGTCCAAAATTCTCACACAATTCGCAGAGTTTGCCCATTGTTAGCAATAATCTCTAAAGCCATGGCTATTTTTATCTCAAAAACTAAAAACCGAAGGCTCTCAATTTTTTACGATTGATAATACTCACATGATACTACAAAAAATTATTAGTGATGAATTGTAAAATATTTGATTTTGTTTGATTTATTCAACATATAACGTTTTATTTTGCTTCCGAAAGTCGTGTGAGCGACCGCGGAAATGCCCATATATGTACTTTTATATGCATACACAAACAACAAACATACATACATACATATATGCGAACACGTGCTTGAAAAAACTACAAGCAGAGTAGTGCAAAACAGAAAGAGACAGCGAACTATTTGTATAGTGTTGTTGTTTTTTTTTTTGAATTCGTCCGAAATTTTAGAGAGCAAGAAGCTGGACGCTTGCAATGTAGACTGAAATAGCGAAGTGGCGAATTTTAAGTTTGGGAGTGCAGTAGGTAGAGCCCAATTCTAGAAATGACATGAGCTCGAATTTTTTCTTACTTTTTTTTTTGTTTTAATTTAATTTTTTAAATTTTATATTTCCAATTCTTAAAATATCTTGAATCCGATATGACAGAGAAAGTAATCAATTAATCTGCAAGGGTATACAAACTTCGGCACCGCCGAAGATGGCTAGAGCTGCATTTAAGTTGAATCGCCTACATCGTATGATTTTACGTTTTGTTTGTAGCTTAACAGAACCATTTCCTTCAACTTGAGCTTGAAGTTAGATTAGCTTTACCCTATCCATCGCCTCCAACATCTTAAATTACTACGTGTTTTTCAGATTCTGGTGATCTTGCTGTTGTTTTTTTTTAAATCAAAACTTCCCCAAGCTAATTTTATTTAAGGAAGTATGTCGTTGTACATAACGGTCTTTTAAACCTGGCAACAAAGATATCATTGGAGTAGTGTTGAGCTCATTTCCGCATTGTCGAACATATAAAGTCCCAAAATGTTATATACTAAATTCGTTACCGAGATGTAGTAATTTGTCATGTTTTCACGAAGCATAACATTTAATAATTTTAATGATTCAGAGCAAGTTTCAAGCTAGGCTTTGAATTTCCGCAATTTTTCAAGGTTACATTTACTGGATTCTTTAATTAAATGTATTTCTTCTTCCCCTAGTCTTTCTCGAACAAACAACTGAATATTGAACACGAGGTACTTATTTAGCTAGCATAAATTAAGCTTATGTTCTACTCTAATTTTTCGATAGTCTAGCCTTTGATACCACTTGGATCTGTGAGTTAAGTTAGGTAGCACCTTTCTCACCAGGCGGTTCCAAAATCGGTTGCAAACATTTCACTTCAGCGCAGAGTCCTGTTGGCGTAACAAATCGGCAAGTAATAGACACTGGTGCCTCGTGATCGGGATACACAAGTGTCAACTGTCTACAGTTGACTGTCATTTCTTCCTCATTAATTAAACTGAAACCTATTCAGTCGGTGAACTTCTGATGTGCGGTACAATGCGCTGTTAATAGATGGCGCCAAACGCTCCTAGGCGCCATTCGTGCGTTAAGACGATGGCGGAATGAAATACCAGAATATTGCTTGCGTCGCTGGTTTTCGATCTATCTCTGTATCGTCCAGTGAAAATTTCTCGCTGAGAAAAGCTTCAGTTCCTCGGCAATTGGTGCCCTTATCGCTGAAAACTTCTTTTGCGGACCCTGTTGGTTTTCTTTTGTAAGCTCGTAGTTCATTTTTGCCTGCAATTCTAAGCGTGGTCTGTATACACAGCGATAAAATATGCTTCCTATATACTATGCCTTACCCACTTAATTTATTCATTCACCTGATTTTCAGGAGTTTAAATTTGTTGAACTTTCCTGGTTTTCTCGTCAATTATCTATCTTGAAAAATGTGAATCGGAAGATATTCTATACGTAAGGCATTCATATATCCATCTCGCATCACACTGATCAAGCAATTGCCGATTTTTTTCAAATTAACTTATTCTTTAACGGAATATCCTTTGGTTGGTAAAAACTTGATAATTTGGTAAAAAAAAGTGCACTCTCCTGGCCCCGATGGAATACAAGGTTTTGTTTTTAGATTTTGCGCAGAGGCGCAAAATTCTAAAATTATTTCTATTGTCCGTTAATTTCTTTTTTTTCTTATTAAATTAAGAAGTTCTCTACTTTGTTGGATTCGAGAATGTCTGACAAAGAGGACTGAAAAGGTTATTTTCAAGTCGTCAGTCTCTAGGTCCACCCATGTGATTTCGGGAGTGCCTCAGGTCAGTCATTTGGGACCTTTATCTTTCACTCTATTTATAAAAGTTCTTTCTTCAGTCATAAGTCACTCTCGTGTCGCTTGAATTCTGGCCACAAACTGTCGTTTCTTTTCGCCATACAAAAAACTTAATTTATCGACAAATTTTTGTTAGAATTATCGACGACGTAAGTTATGAATCCAACGAAAACTCTCTTGAGAAATTTCTATTGTTTTGCCAAATTGATTTTTAAAATGCGAAAAAATGACAAAGTTTATTTTGGTCTTTTTCAATTTAATACAATACATATACTCTTGCCAATTCCCGACATACAAATAGTAGTCCTCGCTTTCTTTTATTGTTTTGAAAAGATTTCAGTGATGTTCAATATTCATCTTCAAACGAACACAATGTTTTAGTTTAAGGCATAGGCGGATATGGTATATTAAAACGACAAAATTAACTCCGATGTCTGAATATTGACTACAGCACCTCTTATGCTACATTACCCTTCATAGGATAACGAAATAAAACACCTGGCGAAATAAAGAGTTCTTTAAGGCATGTAAGACCTTTGACACAATCGGATACTTCAGTTGGATTTCCCCAGTAGTTAATCAACACCACCTGTACCATTCACAGAACTATTTGTTTCTTTGCCTCCCATTGTTGTGAAGTTTCTAATCAAGCTCTACTAATCTGACTTTTGCAAGTCCGTGCATCCATCTCACCCTCCTCTTACAGCAGTTCAGGATTACGCCGAAATCGAGTACTTTTAATTATATTACTTCTGCGCAGTGATTGGGTGACGGTATCTCGATTTGGTCGTCGAAAGCAATGTAAAGCGCTGGTTCATACCTGTCCATGTGCCCCGGATGAGTTTTGATCTGGGATTTTCCGCTGCAATATTTTCTTGTCTTCTTACATCAGAATTTTCTCGGCGTTGTAAATTCCGATTATATTCTGGTATACTAAATTCCGGGTCCTGCCGGCGGTGCATCTGTACAGCAATATTACCCACCTGCACCTGTCTTTTTACATCATGATCCTCTCTGCTTCGTGAATACGCAGTAGAATGTTTTATAAAATATAAGCATATGCCCAGAGTATTGTAGTGTATACAATATGCATACACTATGTGACCAAATCAAAGGCTAGAGTATCTCACTCATAAACATCGCGACTTGGCCAGTGCGCTTTCCTATATATATGCCGTCTGCATATACATCTATATACATACTACTACAGAGCTGCACGGCTTCACTCACTACATAGAGAAATTGAATGGATTCGAATGGAATTGAATTGAATGAGTGCCTGCACAGAATGAAGTGAGTGAGTGTGAGTATGAGTGAACATTGGTTGTCATAACTCACAGCACCGAAAGAAAAGAGTCAGAATAAATGAAGCGAAAACGGAATGAATGGCAAAACCGAAGGCACTTGAATAAATTCGAGTTGTAGTACACACATTTTATGTATTCATGTATTTACATGTATTTTGGTTAATAATTTATTTTTATACCCTTGCAGAGGGTATATGAATTTTGGTCAGAAGTTTGCAACGCACAGAAGGAAGCATCTCCGACTATATAAAGTATATATATTCTTGATCAGCATGAATAGCCGAGTCGATATGACCATGTCCGTCTGTCCGTCTGACCGTCTGTCCGTCTGTCCGTCTGTCTCGATCAACAGCTTCTCCTCCGAGACCATAAGAGCAACAGAGCTGAAATGTTCAGCATAGGCTCCTTTTTGCTGCAGGCATTGTATATCTCGGAATCATCCCGATCGATTTGATATTTGTGAGTTTAATATGCTTCTTGATACTTTAGCTAAGTTTATCTGACTATATCATATAGCTCCCATAAGAACGATCGGTCATGAATAAGCTTTATCCTCAATAACTCTGTTGTTTTTCAACCGAATGCCACGAAATTTGATATTTGTGAGTTTAATATACTTCTTAATAGTTCAATGAAGTTTGATCAGAATCTGTTGACTATATCATATAGCTGTTATAGGAACAATCGGTCCAAAAAAAAATTTTGTATGAAAAACTTTTTTCTCAAGCTTAAAATTTTGAACTTGTAAATATGGTATGTGTAATTTACAATAATGCTTCTGGTGAATTATATTGAGAAAATCTGCAAGGGTATACGATATATATGTATGTATGTATGTTTGTATGTTTACATGTATGTTGTTTGTGTATGCATATATAAATTCAAATATAAACGTATTTAATTGGCTGCATCAAGTTTGTTTTAAATTTTTGCCACGCCCACTTCCGCCCCCGCAAATTAGAAAAAACTATAACTAGAGTTGTATTAAATCTACAGTATTTATTTTTGGTAGACTCAATTATATAGCCAATATGTACCATCTGACCGAATTTAAAATCGGTCAATAAATATCAGAGATATACGTACATATATATGTTTTGTGTACTGAAATGCCATGGGCAGCAGCAACTGAAATGTGTGAGCGAGATAGCATGCGCCCGTTGCTTTGTACCGAATGACACATTAGTTTCGTTCACTGACATGAGTGAACGAGAAAGCATGAATTTGGTGATTCGGCTTGCTAGGAGAATTTTAAAAATAATTTATATTCAATTAATGGGGATTTGAAAGGAGTTTAGGTTTATAACGTATGTACCTCTTATTGGTACAGGGTATACTCCAAGTCGGCAAGGACGACTTGCTTACTTCATATTTATACCCTTGCAGAGGGTATAATAAAATTGGTCAGATGTTTGTAACGCATAGAAATAATCGTTTCCGACCCCATAAAGTATATATATTCTTGATCAGCATCGAAAGCCGAGTCGATATAACCATGTCCATCTGTCCGTCTGTCTGTTTCTACATACTTAATCGATCTTAAATTTTGAGCTACGTGAATAAAAGTTATATCATTCTGTCCGTTGATGTTTCAAGCAAATCAAGTTTAAAGATTGGTAGGATCGGACCACTATAAGTTATAGAAAAATAGGAAAGATCAGAGGTACCTCGGTCAAAATGTGAGTTGTTCAAAACAGTTCTTGTGAGAAAAACTTTTTTGTTTTTTAAGATATCTCATAAAATTTGGCACATAGATGACAATGATGCTTTTACACCTTACCAGCAAGTTTGATTCAGATCGGATAATAAACACCGACATAAATCAATAAAATTAATGAATCAACCCCCATCAGCATCAGTATGTATGTATATGCAGCCAATTAAATACGTTTATATTTGCTTTTATATATGCGTACACAAACAACATACATGGAAACATACAAACATACATACATACATATATGCGAACACGTGCTTGAAAAAACTACAAGCTGAGTGCGAAACAGAAAGAGACAAAAAACTATTTGTATTGTGTTGTTGTTTTCTAGAATTCGTCAGAAACTTTAGAGAGCGAGAAGCTGGACGCTTGCAATGTATACCGAAATAGCGAGGCAGTGAATTAAAAGTTTGGTAGCGCAATAGGTAGAGATCGATTCTAGAAATGACGTGAGCGGGGGTTCAAATCCGGCCGTTGGCAAACTCGAATTTTTTCTTACTGTTTCTTTTTTTGGTTCAAATTTTTTTTAAATTTTATATTTCCAATTTTTAAAATATCTTGAATCCGATATGGCGGAGAAAGTAATCAATTAATCTGCAAGGGTATACAAACTTCGGCACGGCCGAAGTTAGCTTCTTTGATATTTTTAAACTTGATTTGGATAAATGTTAAATACAAATCATTCAAATAGAAGCAACTAAAAGTCTAACAAATACATATTATTTAAAAGCACAGCAAGTAGAACTTGGTCAGTGTATACGCCAAGGCATGCGGCGCAGGTGAGTAAATGAAACGGTCACTGACGCTGTTCATTGTTCTCTCTTTTCAGGAGATTTCCGGTGTGGTGATAAGAAGTATTAATAATTAATAAAACCTCTTCTGTTCGACTAGGGCATAAATACTTTCTGAGCATACATGGTAGACAAGGTATTAAATCCATCATATGGGATGATGCGCTAAGTGGATTTATATCCTTTAAAGCTCTAACTAGTTGGTGTTTTGTTATTGCTTGTATGCGTAGAATATGTTGAACGGTTATGTCACCAACGAAGTTCCTAGATTTACTATCCAGATTCACCATCCAGTGAAGCTTTGTAATTGTTGTTGTGTTGTTCAACCTAATGTAATCAGTTGTTAATCGAAGTTATTGGCGAATTTGATTTCAGCCCTTGAGCAAGTGAAATATGTACGTTATACCGTGCGACTGGTAACAGTATTAATATAATAATAACAAGTCATTAAATTTCCATACAGAACGGCTTATATAGTCTTATTTTGTTCTGGAGACTAAGTTCAGAACGTGGTCCTAACAGCCAGTACATTTATTTAGTCTTTGCCTTGAACTGCTCTTGCTTCGATTTGATGAGCTTCTAAGTTAGCCGCCGGTCCAGGTGTACACCTAGGTATTTTATCACCCCTCTAACAGTTATAGTTTACCATTTAGTGTGACTGGTGGACGATTTGCAGATCTCAGAGAGCACGTTACTTGCACTGACTTTTGGGTGTTCACTAGTATTCTGCACTTCAGGGGCACACCTGCGCAATATTTTTTGTATTCAAATGCATTTACAACTGCATGCGTTATACGATGACATTGCTTGACTGTTCCACGTCGTCTTCTAAGCCCAAACTGATATTCTGGTATGATATCCAGTTCGCCTACTGACTTTTTTCATAAAAGTATTCGCTCGAATACTTTACATCACTAGCAAACTAATGGGACGATAAGACAATCTGCAGCCTTCTGGTTTGTTAGGTTTGACAATCATGATTACTTTTGCACATTTCCACTGTGTTGGGAAGTATTTCAATCTTAGCATACCTTTGTATATGTTTGTAAGCAGTCGGATGCATTTTGGCGGAAGATGTCTAATTATATTATTATATTATTATATATTTATTCATATCCTCGTGATTTCTTCTTGTTTCGTTTCTTTATCTCCTCTTCTACTTCTGCAGGAGTCGTGTGATGTATTGGTAGGCTCATTTGGAATGCAGCTTCTAGGAATTGGTGAACCTCAGCTACTTTGTCAGGATCATTTTCCAAGTTTAGCATTCCTTGGAAGCTCGATTGTTGTTATAGCATTGCCAATATTTTTTATTTTGTAGATCTTCACGGTATTTGTATTTGGTTCCAGATCGACGAGAAACATTAGAAGAAGCTTCTTGGTAATACGACTCTTAATGTTATGAATCCCTTTGACTGCATGAATATGCTTTTCTATTGCATGCTTAATTATATCGATGGGTATGGAGTGATGCAAGTTTTTAACTACTACTCTGAATGTCTTTTCCTGCTTCAGCTGAAATGTGTGGTAGTCTACTTTTTAGCCAGTAATAGTTTAACTAAACTCCTGTATATTTTGTTTTATATGTGAATAAAGTAGCGGCAATAAGATGGTTGAAGAATTGGAGAAATCCATGAATGTATGTGACATTGGGCACAAAAATTGGAGGTGTTTTTCTATTGAATAAATAAAGCTAAAACTATTTAATCTGGTTAAAATAATAACAAAATTTTAAAATCTTTTCGTGGTCACTAAGCGTCAAACATTAATCGGAATGAGAATTAAAGTTAAATTGGGTCATTTTATGGACCTAAACAAAGCGTACGGAAATGCAATCAGTAGTTAAACGAAGTT
This sequence comes from Drosophila sturtevanti, assembly GCA_018150375.1. Lineage (NCBI taxonomy): Eukaryota > Metazoa > Arthropoda > Insecta > Diptera > Drosophilidae > Drosophila > Drosophila sturtevanti. The sequence continues at coordinate 166,836 of JAECWJ010000390.1, forward strand.
ATCGGCGAAGTTGATTTTAAATTTTCTTTGCGCAAGTAAACTTTGTGTGTACTTCCGTTTGACTGGTAAGAGTATTAATATAATAATAATAAGTCATTAAATTTTATTGTTGTAAATACACCACCAACTTTTAAAAGACTTTTTTGCTTTAAAAATTTATTTGGAAACTGAAGAATGAAATTTCTAGGCTGTTCAGATAGCCCCAAGTATGCAGATAGCACCTAGGCGACCGAAAGTTACATTGAACCGTGTAGGATATCTTAAAAAAGTTTTAATCGATTTATTATAATTTTGTATATTTATCAACTTATTGGTCTTGGCATGAACCTAAAATTAAAAAAGTATCGGCTGTGCCGAAGTTTGTATAGCCTTGCCGTTTAATTAATTACTTTCTCCGTAATGTCGGCCTCAAGATTTTTCAAACATCGTCGTAAATCTAAAATTTTACAAAATTGGAAGGAAAAAAGCAACATAATGGAATTACGCAGGTATGTCGGTATTTATTATCCGATCTCATGAATTTATTGTAAAGGTGTAAAAGTAGAATTATTATCTGTATACCAAATTTGGTTGAAAAATATCAAAAACTGGTTTCCCAGAAGAAATTGAACAAAACAAATTTTGCTAGAGGTACCCCTGATTGTATACCTTATAGTTGCCCGATCCGCCCAATTCATAAACTTGATTTGGATAAATGATCAATGAACACAATGATTTGACTTTTATCCACGTAGCTCAAAATTTAAGCTCGAAAAGATGCAGAAAAAACAGACAGACAGCGATGGTCATATCGACCTAAGAGAATATATATAGTTTATGCGGCCGAAACCGATTATTTTTCAAAGCTTTACAATTATCTGACCAATTTTATTACACCTTGTAAGGTAAAAGAAAACAGAAGAAAATTTCAATTTGCGTGTATGTTGGCATATTATTATTTGATCTGATTTACACTTACTCGTATGGTGAATAAGTAGAATTATTATCTGTATATTAAATTTGGTTCGGCTCGCCCGAAGTTAGCTTCTTTGATCTTTTTTTTAACAAATTAGAAATGAGGTAGAAAAAATACATAAAAAGAAAGTGGCATTTGGCTAATTATTCGAAGAAAAGGTTAGTAAAATTACAGTAAAGTTAATAATTGTTTCCACCTATTTTCCCTAAGCAAGTTTTGGGGAAAATGTTTGCACTATACTGAAAATTCCTATATACATTTTAACTCAACATTGTTGCATTTTCACAAGTTTAGAAGAAAGTAAAGAGGTTCTTTACCACTTACCTTTCCGTAAGGCACCAACTTGACTTCCATGATATCAGCAACTTTATAAGTGGTCAAGAGTTGTTTGATAATGAAAAACTTCGAGTCTGGACATAGAGCTTCGCAATAAACGTTAACTAGTACGGGGAGCACCTTCATGTTGATAATAATGAAAATCCTGTAAACGTAATGATAGAAAGTTGATTACATGGATTTTTCAATCATAAATGTATTTCTACACGAGCGCAAGCAAGTCGTCCTAGTCGAGTTTAAGCGTGACTACTTGGATATATTATGGATCAAAATTTTAAAAAATATCAAAGAAGCTTAATTATCGCCAAATCTATTCATGACTTTTACCGATGTGTTCATAAGCCAATGGTGGCAGACCTGGCATACAGCAAACTCCTGGCTCAAGTTTCGTTCTCAATAGTAGTTGTGCATAGAAACACAAATGGCTTTCGCCTCTCAACAGCTACCACACACCCTGTAACGAATAAAACGATCATTCAATTGAAGCAAACACCTGAACTAAAACTCTCCTCGTATTCTGAGAGGTAACTGGCGCGCTTGGAAAATTCGACAAAGATGCAACCACTCCTTACATTATATTACTGTAAGAGAAAGGGAAAAAAATGGAAAAGGAAAGTGGAAAAGAAAACAACATCAACCACAAAATGAAAAAATGAATTAAGCAAGTCGTCCCTGCCGACTTGGAGTATAATCCTGTACCAAACAGATGTTTCCGTTAAGAACAGACTCCCTTCGCAATCCTCATTAATTGAATACAATTCTTCATAAATTCTCTTAACAAGCCCAAATAGCAAACGCATGCTTTCTCGCTCACCAGGTCAGTGAACGAAACTAATGCGTCATCGGTAGCAAAGCAACGGGCACATGCTATCTCGCTCACACATTTCAGTCGCCGCTGCCCTAGACTTTCAGTGCACAAAACATATATACGCATAGCCTCGATATTTCCATTGACCGATTTCAAATCTGGTCAGATGGTACTATTGGCTACATAATTGAGTCTACCAAAGAACACAATACTGTGTTTATTCAATCCAGTCCTATAGTTTTTTCAAATAAGTGGGGGCGGAAGAGGCCGTGGCAAAAATTTAAAACAAACTTGATCTGCTTTACTCCTAGACGGATGTTGCTACCAAATTTGGTAGCTCTGTCTTTGTAGTCTCCAAGATTTCAATGCCCATACAGACAGATTGCCAAGTCTCCAATCGACTCTCTTCGCCATTGTTACCGATTAAGAATATATATACTATAGGGTCGAAAAATTTTCCTTCTGACTGTTACATACATTTTAGCGACTTTAATATACCTTTGTACCCTATGGGTACCTCTCTGCTCACGTCATTTCTAGAATTGATCTCTACCTATTACGCTATCAACCTTAAAATCCACGGCCTCGCTATTTCGGTATACTTTGCAAGCGTCCAGCTTCTCGCCAGAAAACAACAACAAAACAAACAAACAGCTTTCTGTCTCTTTTCTTGTTTCTGCACTCCAGCTCTTAGGGCTTTCCAAGCACGTCTTCGCACATATGTATCTATGCAAGTTTTCTATGTTTGTATATATGTATGTTCTTTATGGCATATATAAAAAGCAAATATAAACGTACTTAATTGGCTGCACAGGCATACACACTGATGCTGATGGGGGTTGATTCATTGATTTTATTTTATTTATGTCGGTGTTTATTGTGGCCATCTGATTCAACCAACTCCTAGTAAGGTAAAAGTAGAATTCTCATCTCTATGCCAAATTTGGTTAAGATATCTCAAAAACAAAGAACTTTTTTTAAACAACTCCACACATTTTGACCGGGGTATCTCTGATCTTTCCTATTTTTCTTTAACATATATTTATCCGATCCTACCAATTCTTCAAACTTGATTTGGATAAAAGATCAAAGAACAGAATGATATGACTTTTTTATTCACGTAGCTCAAAATTTAAGTCTGATTCTTTGCGAAGAAACAGACAGACTAACACACGGAGCATGGTCATATCCACTGGCTTTCGATGCCGATCAAGAAATATATACTTTATGGGGTCGAAAACGATTATTTCTATGCGTTATATCAAATCATCTCGACTAATTTTATTGTACCTCTACAAGGGCATAAATATATATATAAATACAAAATTATAAAAAAGTCATGTATGTTAATAAAAGAATTAAAATGAAGAAAATCGTCCAGTGGGTGAGCATCAATCGCCGATAATCACACCGCTTATACAACGTATACGTGTATCAGTGTACAGAACCAATCGCTGATCGCTGCGTCACGGATGCATATATACATATATATATATATATATATATATATATATACAAAACAAAACCTACGAAAAGTATTAAAACTCGAAAGGAAAATATGACAATAAATCTAATTTGGAGTGTGCACAGAATCAATCGCTGATCACTGTGCCATGAATACTCGCACACATATATATATATATAAAGAAAAATACAGGAAAAGTACCTATAAAAAAAAAGTATGATATATATATGTATATATATATATATTTATACCTTCTATATTCTTTATACCCTTTTCCCCCTATATATATTTATACCCCCTTTAATTTTGCGTCGGAAGTTGGTAACGCACAGAAGGAAGCATCTCCGACTATATAAAGTATATATATTCTTGATCAGCATGAATAGCCGAGCCGGCGCCCATGTCCGCCCCTGTCCGTCTGTCCGTCTGTCCGTCTGACCGTCTGTCCGTCTGTCCGTCTGTCTGGATCAACAGCTTCCTCCGAGACCATAAGAGCTACAGAGCCGAGATTTTCAGCATAGGCTCCTTTTGCTGCGCGCATTGTGGCATCTCGGAATCATCCCGATCGAACCGACCATATCATATAGCTCCCATAGAACGATCGGTCATGAATACGCTTTACCTCCCTCAATAACTCAGTTGTTTTTCAACCGAATGCCACGAAATTTGATATTTGTGAGTTTAATATACTTTGATACTTCAACCAAGTTTGATCAGAATCGGACGACTATATCATATAGCTCCCATAGGACCGATCGGTCATGAATAAGGCTTATCCCCTAATAACTCTGTTGTTTTCAACCGAATGCCACGAAATTTGCTATTTGTGAGTTTAATATCTTCTTAATACTTCAATCAAGTTTGATCAGGAACCGGTTGGCTATATCATATAGCTGCTATAGGAATAATCGGTACAAAAAAATTTTGTATGAAAATTTTTTTTTTCAAAATTTTGAATTTGTAAATTTGGTATGTTTAATTTGACACTAATGCTTCCGGTGAATTATATAGAGAAAATCTGCAGGGAGAGACGAACTTTCGGCACGTCTGAAGTATTAGTCCATCTTTCTAGTTTTTTGGCATATATGTATTTTGCAATCGTCTAGATGGACAATACGCAAATACCCTATAACAGCTATTGAATATGACAGAGGGGGTTACCGGAAGTTTTGCATCTGCAATCTTTTTGTATTCAAATGCATTCACAACTGCATGCGTTATTTACGATGACATTGCTTGACTGTTCCACGTCGTCTTCTAAGCCCAAAAATGATATTCCGGTATGATACCCTGTTCGCCTACTTGCTTTCTCTCATAAAAAGTATTCGCTCGAATACTTTACATCACTAGCAAACTAATGTGACGATATGACAATCTGCAGCCTTCTGGTTTGTTAGGGTTTGACAATCATGATTACTTTTGCACATTTCCAACGTCTTCGAAGTATTTCAATCTGAGCATAGCATTGTATATGTTTGTAGCAGTCGGATGCATTTTGCGTAAGAGTCCATGTGTTTAAGCTGATGCGTCGCAAACTTCGGCTAACTCCTTACTGATCTGCACCGCACCATTGGATCCCCGAATGGGGACTTTCCTGCCAGTCGGCCTTTGAGGTATTTGGTGTGTTGGACTGTGATCGGACTGATTTGGCTCGAGATTTCGCAACATTCTGCAGTGGCTTGCTGGAGTTCGAAGCATAGAGCTTTAAGCTCCTTGGTGGCCTGATTGAGAGCCATTTTGTGCAGAGGATTGCGACTACGCTGCCAGACACGTCTCAGGCAGCAGAGCATTGGCAACCTTGTCGGACCAGGCCTGCTTCTGATGGTGGAGTGCAAGTACCAACAGCTTCGCAGATGTCTCGCGATAGTTTCTTCACTGCATCGTCAATGTCCTTATATATAATAAAAATTAATAATGAATTAAAAAAAAATTTTAAGAATAGCAACACAAAAGTTTTCCTTTTTAAAAACGTAAGCAATGTAAAAATGCAACAACATGTACATCCATAGTAACAATACATTACAGAATTCAAAAAATAACAAGAATACAAAAACTTTATAGGAAAAACCATTTTTAAATTAATAGAAACCTCGTGGTAGTAAATATATTTATAACACATAACCATGGATAATATCTATCAATATCCACCTTGTGCGTAAACCTACGCATGACACATACACTGCCAGCCACTCTGAATAAGAACACCCCAAATTTGTTTTTATCTGTTCTGGCAGGTCAAAACTCTTTTCTATTATTAACTTGGCTTTTAATTTATAATCAAAAAGTTTAATGATTTCAATGACATTACATACATAAAGTTGCTACATTTCTCAATTTGTTTAGTTAAGAAAAAATAATTATGAATGAAGTACAAAAAAAGGATGTTTATTTTTCGTTCACTTGAATAAGAACACTTGGTGATACTGTTTAATTATAAGAAAATGCAGAAGCAAACAAAATTAAGCTTTCATTTCTAGAGTAAGCTTACAATATTTATAACCGCTTTAATAGTGGGTCCCTTTATTTACTATTACTCTCGCACATTCGATTAGGCAAATAGTCGTATAGGCTATTTAGTAATTGAGAGAAATTTGCGACCATGCAGCTTTAACGGCTCTATTAGCGACCCTTTGTGTCGTATTGTTTACCTGATCCATAAACCTTCCTAAAAAGTTATATACAAAAAAAAAGAAGGAAAAAGAGAAAATAAAACAAGAAATTATTAATCAAGTAACTATACTATTTTCTAAATGTCAAAAAAAAGTTAGTGGCGAAGGCTAGGGTCGCGAGCCTTTGTGAAAGAACTTCCTACATTTGGCGGAAGAGCAGGGAACTTTAGATAATTTCAGGCCATGACGAATGTGGAAGAGATAATCCGGTTCACTAGAGGGGCTGAGCAAACTCCTTTCGGCCTATTATTACTGCAGGGTAATAAAAAACAAGATCAGTAGGAAAGGGCAACGAGAAGCCCTTAACCTGACAGGAACAAAACTTAACTGGGACGAAATTAACTTGAACAGACAACATGCTAGTAAGAAAAACGAATTAATTTTACTTAATGAAATTCAGTCCCCACCCAAAAGTTTACTACCTTAAAATTGTACTTTGATTAGTAAAACCAGAGATTTCACGCGGATCACCCCCCTTTTGACTAATAATGGTCGTCGTCCCCTATGCAAGTCCGAGGCGAAGAAACAGCTTCCAATGACATTTGTTTAAAGACTTTTTCCACTTATACTAGAACCTCTCTCGACAATAGAAGAGGCATGTGAACGCTACCGCAAAGAGCAGTCGTTCTATATCCAAAACCCAGTCAACGCACAATTCAGAGTGGATCTGCCGCAACCTAGCAGTCGTAATACCTCATACAGAAACCAATACTACCAATCAAGCAACAATAACCAACCAAATTCTCAAACTTATACAATAACCAAAATCCTTTAAAATCCAATAACCTAACCAATAACCTTATTCATAGAATAACAATCCGAGTGGTGCCTCTATTATATATTATATATTATATATTATATATAATATATTATATATTATATATTATATATTATATATTATATATTATATATTATATATATATATATTATATATTATATATTATATATTATATATTATATATTATATATTATATATTATATATTATATATTATATATTATATATTATATATTATATATTATATATTTATATTATATATTATATATTATATATTATATATTATATATTATATATTATATATTATATATTATATATTATATATTATATATTATATATTATATATTATATATTATATATTATATATTATATATTATATATTATATATTATATATTATATATTATATATTATATATTATATATTATATTATATATTATATATTATATATTATATATTATATATTATATATTATATATTATATATTATATATTATATATTATATATTATATATTATATATTATATATTATATATTATATATTATATATTATATATTATATATTATATATTATATATTATATATTATATATTATATATTATATATTATATATTATATATTATATATTATATATTATATATTATATATTATATATTATATATTATATATTATATATTATATATTATATATTATATATTATATATTATATATTATATATTATATATTATATATTATATATTATATATTATATATTATATATTATATATTATATATTATATATTATATATTATATTTATATATATATTATATATTATATATTATATATTATATATTATATATTATATATTATATATTATATATTATATATTATATATTATATATTATATATTATATATTATATATTATATATTATATATTATATATTATATATTATATATTATATATTATATATTATATATTATATATTATATATTATATATTATATATTATATATTATATATTATATATTATATATTATATATTATATATTATATATTATATATTATATATTATATATTATATATTATATATTATATATTATATATTATATATTATATATTATATATTATATATTATATATTATATATTATATATTATATATTATATATTATATATTATATATTATATATTATATATTATATATTATATATTATATATTATATATTATATATTATATATTATATATTATATATTATATATTATATATATTATATATTATATATTATATATTATATATTATATATTATATATATTATATATTATATATTATATATTATATATTATATATTATATATTATATATTATATTTATTTATATTATATATTATATATTATATATTATATATTATATATTATATATTATATATTATATATTATATATTATATATTATATATTATATATTATATATTATATATTATATATTATATATTATATATTATATATTATATTTATATATTATATATTATATATTATATATTATATATTATATATTATATTATATATATATTATATATTATATATTATATATTATATATTATATATTATATATTATATAATTTATATATTATATATTATATATTATATATTATATATTATATATTATATATTATATATTATATATTATATATTATATATTATATATTATATATTATATATTATATATTATATATTATATATTATATATTATATATTATATATTATATATTATATATTATATATTATATATTATATATTATATATTAT